>VXBZ01004115.1:70758-161344 GCA_013399135.1 Heliornis fulica | reverse complement strand
CCCCCCCCCAGTCTTCTGTAAGAAAGGGGAGAAGAATAATTTATTCACAAACACAAGCAGATGATTTAGAATCTTCCTACTGTAGAGAAAGCATAGTATGGATTTCAGTTACGATTCATACTCCTAATGCTAAGAGGTATTGATCACCATATGGATGTAGCTCTCATCTGACTTCTGCTAGTTTTTTATTAGTATAAATGTGATAAATTCAGGGAATTAGATATTACAAGTGAGATTGGAATCCATACCACTGGCATCAGCCATTTTTCCATTTACATCCCAAAACAGGATTTTTTGATTGACTAAAGATTTAGGTTTGATGGACTTTCACAAATTCCTACTGTGTACTATTTTAAAATGTTTGTGTATATATTAGATTGTAATTTACCTCAATTCTGTTGTCTAAGTCTGAAGAAAATAAAAATTCTGTTCAGTTTTAGTTGATTTCAAGTGATTACAGATGTACTTCAGACAGTGCTAAACAAAGAAAACCAGGTTTTAGATTTCCTGATCACTTTAAAATGCAGTTTAAAAGCAATTCACAGAATCACAGAACATTCTGGGTTGGAAGGGACCCTAAGGATCATTGAGTTCCAACACCCCTATTGCAGGGCAGGGCCACCAACCTCCAGGCCTGGATCTAAACAAGGTTGCCCAAAGCCCCATCCAGCCTGGCCTTGAACATCACCTAAGTGATTTCTTCAGTTCACTAAAAAAAAAATCCATTTTCTTTTACAGCCATACCTCATTACTGCCAGTCTTTTTATCCCAACTTTCACTTTTACCCATCAAATTCAACATATTGTGCCTAGCTATATCACTTTTTCCAGCATAGATAATCGCTCTCAATTTCTGGTATTTATACCTGTCAACTATCTCCAAAAGTAGCTAGTCTGAGCTTTGCTTTCTCAACAAGATTCTTAGTCAGAAAATGCTTTTGCATAACAAACTGAATTGCACAAAATTACTTACACCTGCCCCATTTACTGTAGATTTTTTTCCTACAATGGTAAAGTCATTGAGAGCCTTGCACAAGCCTCTCATTTAAAATAATGTTTTCAACTTGCTTTTTTACAGGCTTTATCAGTTTGATTGGACATTGGTTTTTTTCAGTCATTTGCTTCATGTTATCTTCCATTATTTCTATCACCTTTAGGTCCGTAAAAACTACAAAAATAAGTGAGAATGTTGGGGTTTTTACCTTTACATTTATTTTCATCATGAAGTTAATGTTAGCCTGCTGACAGTTTGACATTGGACCTAAAACAGGAATGCCATTATTTACCACTAAGACAACTTCACAAGCTGCCCAAGTTGAACTGCCCATAGGTCTGGTAGGTCTTTTTGAAATGTTTCTACTTCTACAGATCTCTATTATGCTTTTGCTCCTAACATAGGACTGAATTTTTAAGGTTCAGTCTACTTCTTGAAAACCCTCTTCCCTGTATTTGAAACCAGAAAACAGTAGCAACACAGCCAAACTCTTCACAAGCACTGTGAAGCATTTCCAGAAGTAGCCATTTTTGGTGCAAAACAAAGAGGATATTCACATTATCTATTAACAGCTGAGCATTTCCAGGTGACAGATGTAACCTCTTCAGGCAAACTCTCTAGTGGTCTGTAAAAATAATTTCAGGTGTGTGGAGCTACTATCCATGTGGAAATAGCTGATTCTAACCCCCAAATAGCCTAGATGAAGCTAAATCAATTTAGTAACACCCCAAAATCTGCTAATTTCATGGTATTTTGTGATCCACTGGAAACACAAGGTCCCTTCACTGCAATCTTCCACCCCACAAACTAAGACTAAGCAAATACCTGCAGTGATTTCTTCCAGCAAATTTATCTCCTTGTGAAATGTATAAAGATGAGCATCTTTTAACAAGCTTATTCAGCCACTTGTCTTTTCTACTCACACAGATGGAAGAGGAACATTTCAGGAATTCTGAATTTTTCTTTTGCTGTTTAGGAGTACATGGCAGCACACTCCACATCAGCTACAGAATTCTTGTGGCCACTGATGAGCCCTGTGGTTTAATTTTTTTCTCCTTTTCTGTCAGGACAGACCATATGTCAAGGAAAAGTTCTCTCTGTGAAGGCACCCACTACACACTGCCAGATAGTACAGGAGGCTTATGGGTCACCTAGGCTCCTAGGTACAATATGACTGTCATCATCTGCCTCCTCCACACTCTTCAAATCACTATTTACTATCACTGAGCACCTGAAATATCTGACCAGTGTAGTCCTGTCAAATCATGAGATTGCAAAATTATGGCTGGAAAGTTGTGAAGCAAGGAGAAATCATCTGCAGCTGACAGTCAACAGGCTGTTTTGTAAGAAACTATACATTTGCAAATGAAATTTGTGCACTTCTCTCTCTGCACAGATCACAGCTGCACACATTCAGCATCTCAATCCCTGAACACTTGCCATTGCCATGTGTGAGCAATTGATTATCTGAAAATTAGGCCTATTTGTTTCTTTCCCTCACATCATCTCTTTTGGGTCTTATAGCATTATACACTACAGCTGCTCTTCAGGTGTTCAGGGGTACTAGAAAAGGGATGGGGAGAGGAGCAGCTTTAGTAAAATCTCTAAAAGAGGGAGACATTGCATTTCAGAGACAGTATGGATGACTGAAGACAGAGGCAGGCACAGATTGAGGGAGAAGGTGAAGAAGCTTCACATGATGCTCCTTGCTGGGACAGTCTAGTGCATCTTTTTGCCATGTATCTGCACCAGGTGAAGCCACAGCAGCCACTCCCCAAGGAAACCACTTCAGCCTTAGCACTGGCTGCTGCAGTTCTGTCTTCTCTGCCACATGCTCTTATGCCTACGAAACCATATGAAAGGAATGCACAGGACTGTTTCTCAGTTCTTCCCTGAACACAAAATTGTGTAGGAAATATATGTTAAAAGTGCATTAACATTTACATGTACTAGAAGATAAAACACACAAAAACTAGGCTTCTTCCTAGTCATCACACTAATGATATTCCATACTTTAAGGTTAAAAGAAAAAAACTACAGAGGTTATTCTTAGTACTGCGAACTATGATAGACTCCAAGCAAGGACTTTTGTGTTCCTTCATTAGACCTGCCTGCTTTTCTCAATCTCCACTTCAAGTTATTTTAAAATGCCTTAAAAAGTGGCATTGATATCTACTGATCAAAGCAGAGTAAAGTTTGAAGAGACTGAGGTACATCGAATCTTACCTTAAAGTAAAAGCATTCATTAAACTAATCATTGTCATCTTCTAATATGTCCTTAGGTAAAAACTTTAATCTCTGTATGCCTCCCATCAATAAAACTCAGGATATTTAAGTTCTTTCAGCCTTCCTTGGTCTGTTTACTTAGATTGCAAACTCCTGACTGCAGTCACCATGTCTTAAGCTAAATGCCTAAGATAAGGTCTTTACAAGTCTTACTGGTCTTTGTTTTGAACTAGGCATACTGCTTTTACATTGGTTCTGTAAATAAATTTAATAAAAAGCAAGGCATGTTACTAATAAACTTAATTCCTTTTTTAGATACTAAAATAACTTAATTTTTTTTCTTCCAAACAGAAGCCTATGTGTGTGTCTCCTGCTGCTCTCTAAGTTCTTGAGTGAGTTGAGATCTTCAGATCCAAAGACTTGCAGGCTCAACCAAAACCTTACAGCCCTCCTTATTTAGTCTATGTTTCCTGCAGGGGATCAGAACTTGGAATGTTAAGAGATGTTTCCCTGTTCAGCAAGGCAGACAAAGATAACTTTTTGGGCTAATGAGGCAATATAACACAGATAGCTTTAAACTTTAATATGCAGATTCATTCATTCTCATTAATACTGCAGACTGGTAAGTGCCTAAAATAAATGGCTACCTACATAATATTTAAATTTCAATATATGCTATGAATTTAGAAATATAATTTCTTCTGTTATACTAGGTTTGAGGTTTCTAGTATGAGGCTCATGTTTCAGTTTATTTTCATGAAATTATTTGATGGACTTTTTTCCTTATATTTCTGCTGTAAGGCATGAATTTGTTAATAATACAGTATTCAATAATGTAAAAGGTTTCAAAACCATTGATGGATTTTCTTAGAATATAATTTAAAAGAGGCTTTAAGCTTTTCGCATAATTTTTAAAGTACAATCCAGTAAATTCCAAAACAAACAAAAAAAGGCTGAGCCAGCTGCCTTACTCCCAAGGTATAACTTTTTAAAGAAGTCACACAGACATTACAAAATTTAAAGGAAAATCAGAAAAAGCCATATGAGGTCCACAGATGTTGTGTCATATGTGGAGAAGAGAACATCTTGGCATTTTGGACCATTGACAAAGCAAGTGAATGCATCTAGGTGAGAGTTTTGCCTTTGATACATAATGTTTTCAAACATGAAAACTGTTTATGTTGCAGGCTGCAGATGGAGACAGAGGGATCAAATCTGTTCAAAACCTGATCATTATTTCCAGGTATTTTTTACTTTCTTGTTCTGTTTGCTTAACCTGCGTGTTAGTATTTCCTTTCTTAGTTTGTTGTTTTCTTATTCTGGGGCACAGTTTGTTTGCTACTAATGCAAATTTGTTTGTATTTGTCATTTTAAAGTTTGTTTCTTTTAGAAGATTTTACTTTCCCTAGGCATGTTTCAAACCCGAGGATGAAGACAAGCACAGCTTTGCCTAGTGCAACAGGCAAACATCATGTTAAGGAGAAAAAGAACAGCTGTAGGCTTCATACCCATAACATAACTGTAAAAACAATGTCTCGGAGGCAGAAAAGGCTGACACTAATCAGGCAAAAGAATATGTTTCACTGAAAGGAGAAGGAGGCAGAAAGAAATGAAGGGCAGAAAAGGGAAATGAGACAAAGGCAGGCTATTCCAAGAGAGGAGACAACAAAGGGAAGAAATAGTCATTAGCAGCTCATCAGAAAAGAGAAACTGAACTGCAACTTTACACTAAGTTCTACATTTTCACTTCCAAAATAGTTATTAAATGTTTTTCATTTTAAAATAGACATGGTAGCCTCCTTTTTTTTCTTCCCATATGAAATGAAAGGTTTCGCTTGCAAGCTTCAAAACAATGAAAAATGACATGTATCTTTCTCATCTTGTTAATTTGAGGGTGTGAATTCCAAACATCCACACTGCCCAGGCACTGGCTCACACACTGGTTGATTCTAGAGAAAGCCAAGCAGGGTAGCTGAGTGCTGGCCAGGGCTTGGTCGTCTCCTGGCAGCCCACAGCCAGCCTCTGTGTTTCCCTGACATTTGCCTTAAGTGACTACTTCTAAAAGGTACACAAGTATCACATTGTCACCCCATAGAGGCAGCAGGCAAATTTTAGGTTAAGCTTAGTTATCAGATCATAAGTAGAGAAGGCAGTAGCCTAGCAAGAATTTTCAGCTGTCTGAGGACCTACCTACACATTGGAATTAAGAGGACAGCAGAAATACATTACAGAAAGATCTGATCATATTTATTTAAGAAACATTTAAATTATTTAATAAAATTCTTACTGAAAATTTCAACAGAAAATTCAGGATAGGAGAAGATTTAGACATTTCTCTATTAATTGAATGTAACTACTATACTTGATCACATTCCATCTGAAAAAATATATTTTATGAGCTTCCTTGATCTCTGTTCCCCCCTATTTTGGGCCTGTAAAATATAAAATCAAATTCATTCTTGGAAGTAATTTTGCTAACAAGAGCCATCTAGCATGCAGAAATGTCACACAGCTCCCAGATATGGCCATGATTAATCCTCCCTTTCATCAAGTGATGAAGGCACTATAAACTTCACTGGGAAACAAATGGTCACCCAGGACAGGGAGAATGGCCAGTTCACAAACATCTTATCAATGAAAAAAAAAAGACTAGCAGGAAAATGTGGAAAGTAAAGTTCATGATGAAAAAAAAAGATGACTGTTTTTTCCAGGTAATTAGCTATCTTATACTTCCTCAGTAATCTTTCCTTTGTCTAAGTTAAGTCAAGGTTGCAAAATGTATAGGCAAAAATTCCCTTCTGCCTGATTAGGTCATTTTCATATTTTTATAAAAGGTCCAGCTGATGTCAGTTCTGATCCAGTACAGGAGTATAAAATTGTACATGCAAACCATTTTATTATGCTTGTTAGCTATACAGCATAATAATATGAAGGTGAACAGGAGTAAAAACAAGCAGCTCCTATGGAAATTATCCCGAAAATCTATAGAATTCAATACTCTTATTCTTGGAAACATTGGTTGTAATCACCTCCATAGAGTCTGACTAAACATTCCACTGGGCTAATCTGATCAGAGAGGCAGTTGGTTTTCCTTAAGAAATAGCTATCTACCTTTTTATTTATTGCTTTCCATAGAAAGAAAGTAAATGAGGGACTAAGAAAGAGTGCCAAACTTTTCAGTTTCCTCATACAGAAGTACTTCCAGTCACTAGTCATTTTTGCCACCAGTCTCCCAGTTCCTGCAACTTCCTTTGCCAGGTGGATTAAAACATGGGTACAGCACATAGTGCCAGGAGAAAGCTGTTGATTGAGCGAGGGCATACACTGTACTCACCTGTTTGTTAATAGCTCTGGCATCTAAGTAAACTAAAAAAATATACATACTCATCTGCAAATGAACCTCATAGTCAAAAACAGGGAAGAAGGAATTTCGTTACCCTTACAAACTGCAGACATTATGTCACATAAATTTAAAGTTAACAAACTAGAAAAACTAAAAAACTTAAAATACCATTCCTATGGACTTGAATAGCAAGGCTGAGCTAAACAGATGCAGGTGGTCAGACAAAACATCATTACCATCACTTCTTTGAACAGCATGGTGAACATAGAGCACAACTTTTCTTTTATCACAATTGGATCAGATCATTATCCCAACCCTTCCAGCCTCACATTGGGTACTAAGAACGACTATCGTGGTTCAGCCCCAGGCAAAGGCTGAGCACCACAAGCACTCGCTGCTCTTCAGGAGTAGAGAAAACTGACCAATCCTTACAGGTTAGGATAAGGACAGTTTACTGAAAAACACTTTTGAGAGGAGAACAATAACAGACATACCTGGAAATAATGAATGCAGAGTACTTTACAGGCAATACTACACCATCACAAGATCCATGCAACCAACCCCTACCACTGCCCCACCACCCCTTTTATAGGAACTGGATTGTTGTCAGGTGGTGTGGAAACAGCCCCAGCTAACTCAGCTCACCTGTGCTGGCTTCTTGGGGAAAATCAGCTCTGTCCTGGCCAGAACCAGGACAGGGGATAACAGGATTCAATAGAAGAGAATCGTAATTCACTATAGTTTCAATATCCTGTCATGTTGCTGTTGTCTAGACCTGTGCCTTAGGAAGCTTGCTATCATTTTCTAACCCTCTTAAGAGGATTGTCAGCAGCAAGTATTAAATGTAAGAAAAATATTTTTATCCACACCTTCTGAGAAGAGTATCATGCTAAGAGATGGTAAGAAAGAGCCAGAAGAAGCTGGAATCACCACCTATCATAGTGTCTTTGGCACTACATATGAACATTATTAGAATAAATATTCCATTACCAAAATGTAGCATTATTTGGGTTGGTAAAACAGAAACATTTAAATTTGTGCTCTGGTTTTAGGTATTGGTTCTCTTTCTGAATATCACTAGGCAAAATACTCTCCTCCCACCAACCATTTGCTAGAATATCAATATATTGCCTTCTATATAACTTTGTGTTTGCACACAATTTTTGTAAAGTTTCTCTGAAAGAAAACACTATTTTATAAAAAAAAATATTTATTTTTCAAATAAAACTGTGTGTTTCACATTACATAGAGAATGCTAGAAAACATATTTTGTGATTGGTACACACAGGTCTGCCTGAGCCCTGCTACAGAGAATGTGATTTGCAACAGGGGCCATACAGCATTGGCCATGTAAATCTTTGGTTTGTGTTTGTACTAACTGTTTTTGCATCTCATTACCATGTACAGGATGCCCTGGCAAATCACACAAACAATATAACTTGTGGTCCCAGAGAAATTGCTGAAGTAGACTCACAAACAGTGGAAAAACACGAGGAACAAATATCATTATCCAGCATTCTGGTCCCAAATGGAGCTCATAGATCTTGAAATGGCAGGTATTTTACTGTGTGAGTTAAGAATCACGTGACAGAATAAGGCTAAACACAGGAGCATAAAGCACTAATTGCTGACTCTGTGCATTTGTAAATGAAACACAACAAGGAATATTCCTGCTTGAAATCCCAAAGGCTTGTTCTGACAAATTTGGCACATTCTTTTTGCAATTATCTCATATTCTTTGCTGTATATTAAACATACATGTAAATCATAGCATGTTTCTGTCACATAGCACTTATGTGCTTCCAAATGTAAAATGTATTGCTTGTACCTTTAATCCTTACCACCCTGGAGAAAGAGCATTTCTTTTCCAAACTCTGAGCTGGGTTGATAGGATTTAAAGTAACCCTATTTCTTCATCTCCACCAGCAGATTATTTTTCCAATAAATGAATTTAAGCAGATGAGCTATGGGCTTTACACTAGTAAAAAGGTAACACTGATAGCTGAGCAGGGACCCTGGATCCAGGCATTTCTAATAAATGTCTAAAAAGTCTCCTGATTAAGGCTAAAGAACCTGTGCTAAGATAATTGCCACACTTCCCTGGCAGCGAGATCATATAAGCAAAGGAGAACATTTGGCAACCCTTGATTTCCAAGACAAATGAGCTATATTGCATGACTGCATGTTGACACTACTAGCTGCTAAATGCGGTCACATCTCCAAGCCAAATATCAGCATCTGCATTTGGCTGCACTGGAAATGTCTATCGCCAAATATCCAGCTCTTGCAGGGCAATGCCATAGCTAGCAATTTAACCAGAGACTTAAGCAGACATCAGGGGAATACAGATCTGATTTATAAGTCAAGCAGAGATGAGTATATTGAAACATGCAGAAGTTCACGGCCTTTGCCCTTTACTGACAGTTCCTAACACACTTGCACTTAAAAATAACCAAGCAGATCCTGGCATTCAGTTGATGTGACTGATATCACAGCCTCCTATCAGACTACAGGCTAGATAAGAGCATGAACATGTAACACATAGTTCTAAAATGCTATTTCTTTAAACCTTCTTACAATTTCTAAAACATTCAATGCCACCTGTAGAATTACAATGATGTCCAAGCTGTTTACTGAAGGGAGAATACACATTCTGAAAAAGGCATCTAATTCACCATCCCTGTGCTACCGCACCTCCCACATGTCCACAGCAAAATTTCAAGTCTCATTTAAACCTTCATTGACCTTCCATTTCTTAATATTTTAATCCATGCTCTCATGAATAGTATTGCTTATCTTTCTCAAACATGCCACTTCTGCTATCTAACAGGATCGAACATACTCCAAAAGGTGTCAGGTTAACTTGGGATGAGAATGAACTTTAACTGAATGGAAATCTATTTTAATTCTTTGCATCTGATGCCAGTAAAAGCACTCAATATCTCAAGAAGTTGGGGCACTGACCCTTACAACCTAAATGTACACTGAATCATTACACAGGTACAAGAAACACTTGTGAGCTGCAATTCAGGACCTCACAGTATGGCCCTTCTGAACTTGATTTTATGCACAGGGAACATCCCATGCCACTTTCACAATGGCTTCAGTGTGGTCTTCTTCAGTAAGGGAAAATAATTACAAAGATTATAGATTATGAGAACAGTCATTGGACTAATACTTTGATGTGGATGACTAAGGTATGGGGTAAAACCTTCATTCCACACATGAATACCAAGAACCAAATCCCTAGTTAAGTGATATTAGCCTAACTCAAATAACATTAAGAAACAAATGTTAGTTTGCCACCATAAGGGAACAAAGCCCTTTAAAGCCCATAAGGATAAAATTTCTTCATTACAAAGATTACATTTATGACTCTGTGGTTTAATGGCTATAGAATATGTAAAGGATTAGTTTCCATGTCCTGTGAATTATAGACCCACAGCCAACTGAAGGAAAAAATGAATTTTAACCAGAGAAAAGCTGCAGAAAAGGTTGTAGAACAAATGGTCATGCTCTACAGATCCTTAAAACCGATGTAACTCAACTGACCATATCCACAGCCTGTCAGAGAATATCTGAGTGTATTACAGAATGGTGTGCTGATCTTGGCTCACATGGATATGTCTGGCTTTCCCAAGAAAGCTCAGTTAATTTACCAAAATCTGGATTTTGAGGGAGAATTGGTATTTCATCTAAACCAATCATCATTCAGTGTGCTACTGCAGGATGACTGGAAAAGCTTTTCAAATGAAGGTCATGTTGCTTACTAGGATGAATATAATCACAGTCCAATCCCCAAAATAAAAGTGACTGAAATGTTCTTGGCATATATTTTAAATGTAACTCTTAGGATATTAACAGTATAACATCCTACAAGCCATGAGCTGTCTGTACTTAATACTATCGGATGTGATTAATGGGCATCTCCTCTGGGCTGGGTAGAAAACCTGACCAAGCTAGGTTTTGTACTCCAGGGCACATAGACTCATTGCAGAACCCTCTTACAGCCTAACAAATACCTTATTGACTCATAGAACATTCAGGGCAATAAAAATATATCTTGTTTATCACAGCTTCCACAGCATGCATAGATATGACAGTGGGGCATTCAACCATTGCAACATTAGACAACCACTTATTTCAAGCTAGTCTACTGGGAATAATGTAGGACTCGGATGATAACCTCCACATAGACATCGAAGATTTCATTTAGAATAAGGTGTTATATGTTCTGATTATTTTTAATGGGTGGGAGGGGAGGACAAATATTGTGGGTTATTTTGATTCAGAAAACTTTATTTTCATTCAAGTAATATATTCATAACAGTGGTGGAGTTTCATATTATTTATTACTAAAGTTGTTAATCACTTTCTATTTGCAAGCAGCAGTTTTAGCTGCTTGCAATTCTTCCAGCCTCTGAGTATTTGGTCTGAAATTTTCATGCCTAGTACCTACCTAAGATTGAAATTAATGTGCTTTTGTTGCTGTTTTGTTTTCTGGTTTGCAGTTTCAAACAGAGTATATAGATCTGTATTGAAAGAGTCTTTTAAGGGAAAAAGAAAATTATGACAATAGTTTATCCATAGCACAAAGACACAAGTATTCAAGTACCTAACCTTGCAAGTCTTTGGTACCCTTTTGTTTTGTAGCAGGATCTTTGAACTTGGCCTGTGGTTTCCATACATGCCAGGGATGTGCTGTTCCTATAAAAAATCACACAATGTTTTAGGCTGGGTAGGGCCTCTGAAGGGCATGCTCTTCAATCCCTTCTTCAAAGCAGGGCCAATGCAGAGCAGTGTCTCAGAGCCTTGTTCAGTTGCGTTGCATTTATTCAGTAAAAGGATCAGAAAATAGGGTAGGGAAGAGAACTGAAAGAAGGAATTGAAATGGGAAGTTTCCAAATCTGTAATTGTTATTGCACTGTTCTAGAGAGTTGTGTAGGACCGTTGCCTTGTATGGCAGAAGGGTCAGATACAATCAACCTACGTATCATTTATGCCAAAGCAAGAAAAAATGAACTTAAATTGCACAAAAAAAGGGAACTTAGTAACATTAAAGGTTCAAACACTGGAAAATACTGCCTGGAGAATGTAACAGAATATCATCTGGAATGGGGAAGAGGCTGTTAGGAACAAGATAGACAAAGATCTATCAAGAATAGCTGTGAATGAATTGCATATCCCTTAAAGATCTTCTCCAATCTTATTTTCTTTACAAAATCACAAGGTATTAAGACTGTTCTGTACTTTTTATAATTTGGTAGTACCAAGGACCATATTTCAGGTATTCTTTCAAAATGTTTTCCGTCCTCATGGACATCATTAGGGACTCTCAGAAACTAAATAAATTATAGTCTGCTCAAGTTACAGATTGTAAAACACTCAGGAAGACAGAAGTCTTAGTGGAGTTCAAATAACATTTATGTTGTTAGTTTCAGGTTTTAAGTGAGGAAAATCACTTCATTGGGAAGGGATTATAACTGGTATAGGTGGCACTTGGAGAAGAAAAACTACAGCTACAATGGTCACTTTAAAACTCTTTAAAGCTCTGTCCCTTTGGAATAAGTATGAGAGATTGCAAAATGTATTAGCCAAGACCAATGCCTCGAGGTTAGAGAGGCCAGCCCAGCTGGAGAACGCAGTGCTGCATCTGCTTTTCAATAGCCAGGTGTGCGGCTAAACATCCACCACAGAGGTTATAACAGCAAGAGATTTTTCCAAGCATTGACATAAAGGTATTTGCTTGATCTGTAATAGATATTTCTTATTGAAAAATGCAGTAACTGTTTGCTACATAATGACCTGGACAAGTGCAGTACCTTTTAATAGCTTTGAGAGGGAATATTGATTTTTATGCTTTCTACTTTAAGCAGAGTTACTCAGCTACTGTGCATATTGCAGTCATTTACCTGCTCAGGATGAATTACTGGGAGCCTGTGAAGAGTTGCATGCCTCCTCTTGTATGCTCTGTCTCCTCTCTCCAATCCCTCTCCCCCACATTTTTCCCCTTCTGACTTGCTGAAAAAAATTGTGTAAGCATGGTTGGCTATACCTGTATGAGACCAAAACCCTTCTTACACCAGCAATAATCATAAGAAAATATACATTCAAATTAGTTGCTATCATAAGAGGGAACTGTTGCCTCAGGATTGCTTTACAGGACCTGTCTTTTTCTTTACCAAGAACAGCTGGAAAGACCAGAGTCATACTGTGACAAGTAAATAGTCCCTTTGCAATACATGGCGGGAAGGTGCCACAGAACCAGCAATCCAGAGCTGGAGGACTTAAACCAGAACACCACGTGAAAGGTCATGTAGAAATGAAAAGGCTCCTTAGCAGAGTCATGAAGGCTTAGAGGCCACCAATGCTCTGCTTTTCTGTAAACAGATGACCTCAAGGAAGCAATATTTTATCACCATTTTAGCTCTTAAGTCTAATATTATCAACCAAAAATCCCAGAAGGATGGATGAAGCATCCTGACCTAAGAATAACAACTTTATTTAGAGAAACTGGGTGAGACAGGAATGGAAGATGACATACATAATATATTTTGAAAGAAAATTTACTTTAATTCACTTGCTTACTCCATTTAAATACCTTCATTCTTAACCTCTGTCACTAAAGCTGGTCCAGATCCTAGTCTTTAACCAGAAGTTTCCCATCTAGAGCAACCTGCCAGTACTTCTGGTGCACTTAAAACATTTCTCTAAGCCTGAATTACATCTGATATTACTGTTCTCTAATTTAAAGACTAAACCAAGTGATATGGAGCAAAATTCTATCTTATCTCTTCACTTTTGCCATAAAGACAATGTGTTACCAAATAATGGCTTTGCCTCATCAAAATACTGCAACATAGATTTGAAAGTTGGGGTTTGGGCAGCTTTTCTGATTCTGAGCATATTTTTTTCTTGATGGATTATTATCTCTTTAGATAGACATTTGCTAGACAACTGTGTCTAGGTAGGATGGAGTCAACTTTCTTCACAGCATCCCATAAGGGGCAATGTTTTGGTTTTGTGAATAAAACAATGTTAATAACATACCAATGTTTTAGCTGTTGATGAATAATTCTTGCAATGGGTCATCTCTGACCAAGTTTCTTACTCTGCCCCTGTACTGAGTAAGCTGAAGGTGGGCAAGAGGTTGGGAGGTGACACAGGCAGGAGAGCTGACCTGAACTGATCAAAGGGACATTCCCTACATCAAGCTCAGCAATAGAAACTGGAGATGTAGCTTTTCCAAAGTAGCCATTGCTCACAAGACTGGCTGAGCATTGGTCTTGTTTGTGGAGTATGGTAAATGTTTGCTTTTGCATCACTCTTTGTTCTCTTGTTACTTCATTTTTAAGACAGTCTTTATTTTGTGCCATGATTTATTTTTCACTTTCATTCTTCCAATTTTCTTCCCCACCCTTCTGGGGAAGGCAGTGAGCAAGCAGCTAGATGGTTGCCAGGGTGCTGCCCAGGGTCAATTCACCACAGTTGAGATTCAAGGTACCTTAGTAGGTCTGATATGATGTGGATTGCCTCTGTAACACAGAGGTCACTATCTGATGTTTACTCTTTCTCTCTTACCTCTTATCCATAAGTTGACAATAATAGGTAAGTCTTAGATGAAAGACTCCTTAGGAGAAAACACATTTTCTTGCTTGTATAGAACTGCACACAATGCTGTTTGAAGTACTTGGCAGCTCAATAAAGGTAATAATTGGCTTTGGAAGAATTATGCTCAAGGTTGCTTTCCCCAGCAGAGATCTTATGAGCTAGAAGTCTGTGGGTGTTCCACCATGGTACTGGATATCTTCCTATGACACATAGGTATCAGTTCCTGCAGAAGCACAACTCCCAAATTTCAAATTTCTCACCCTGAGAAATTAAGTGATCCTAATGTGCTTAAAAGTTTTCTGACTGCTGCTTGAGAGAGAGAGAGAGAGAGAATGTATTACATTTTGATGTGTAAATCATGCTACAACTGGGGTCTATATAAAGCCACCCGTGATACGACCAAAAACACCGCTATGAAAGCTTTTACCTGAATTTAACTTAGAATGAGAACCTAAAAGCTGTAGTGAATAGAATTCAAACAGAGACAAAATGCTGGTAAATACATGGGAACAGCTGCTACTGTTCAAAACTCTAAGAGCACATTTACAGGGAACAAGATTGCTTTTTAAAAATGTCAATTTTAGCAGGGTGGAAAGTAATGTTTGTTCTAGTTTATTTCAGAGTTTTTCATAACTAATAAATGTCTTTCCATAAAAATTACTATTGAAACCGAACGGCTAACAGCCTGAATATTGGACAATAAAGCTACTTAAAAAGTTATTTATCAAAATAAATGATTTTGCATAACCGACACATTTTTATGCAGAAAATGATGAAGTAATATGCCACTGATTTTCATAATGTAATACCCTGTAACTAATGATTTTTTTTTTGAAAAATCATTTCACATTTCTAACAATTTTATGAGGGAGCTAATGATTTTATATGACAAATGGTTATGCAAAAAAGAATGATTTTGTGCAGTTAATGGCTTCATACAACTAATGAGTGAATACCACTCCTACAATTTTAGTGCACATTACTTTCAGAGTGATCATTCATCCTAAAGATATTTTATGCCCTTTGTAAAATTTATTGCGTGCTAGGCCTTTGTAAGATGTATTTCCATATGGTTCCCATGGTTTTCTGCATACTAATGAATTTCAAATATGGTTATCACATATTAAAAAGTATACCATAAAAGGCATTATAAAGCCATTTTCTTTTTACTTTGATTTGATATTGATGGTCCTCTTCATTCACCTTACTGAATAATTTTTAGTTAAATTAAGGTTCTGATCTAGCCTTCTGTTTGTAATCTAAGTACATCATTTTCTGTTCTGCTCATAGTTTTGCTAAGTTAATTTTCATTTGTAATGGAAATTATAAAGTATATTGCTTTAGCTTCAAAGAATACTAATAGAAAGCTTCATGCCATCCAAGTATGTGCCATGGTGATATCACATTTCTGTCACTTACCCGATTGGATTTATATTCCAAAGTTTGGAAAATCGGTAAATATGCTCCAAAATCTCATGACCAATAATTAGAAGATGCCTTGCAAGATATTTTCCAATTAAACACAGGAGAAACAAATGTGCAAAGGGAAGTCACTTTACTGCCATAGAAAAGAAAGAGAAAGTGTGCGAATGCACCCATAACTACTTTGTGTGCTCCTTGGCTGAAGCAGCCACCCAGAAGCAGATAGACTACTACAATCATACTGTTGCCAGGAATGAGCTGAAAGGAACTACTTTATAAAGCTGTCATCAAATTTATCCTAAGAGCCTGCAGTCCAGTGTAGCATAAGCGGACATTTTTCATCCTCGTGGTGAGGCCTGGGCAGACGACGCAAAGGAATAAGGATTAAATGACCTTGCTGCCAGTTCAGGTTCTGACTAAACCCTCAATACCACCAAGCAAGCAAAGCTGTAGCATTTTCTCCTTGCTGCTGGCTTTCTGTCTTGCCTTGCCTTCTTGTCTCTTTCTTCAGTTTCCCCTACACTTTAATAATGGTTTGATTGAATTGACCAGTACTACATTTTCTGCAGCTTTCTTCTAAACCTGTCAGAAAATGTTTCATATGAAGAGAACAACTTAGATAACTCTTTACTGAGCACAGGTTTGCCACATTTCAGACTGCATGAAGAAGCCATGCTACGTACCTGTGATACCTTAGTAGTAAGATTAAGAAAAAGTCACTGAAAGATAGAAGTTACTTTATCTCTCTTTAGCCTTTCTCTTTTTAAACCTCTGTTTACACTTGTCTTCTTTCTTCAGGAAATCAGTTCTGTTAAAATCAGGCTATTTTAGCCCTCTTCAATGAATAGTTTGTTTTTTGTTTTTTGTTTTCTTTTATTTTCCCCCAAAGGGATATCTATTGCCATCATTAAAAACTTTGAAAACAGTAAAATGTAAATGAGAGAATTCCATTTAAATATATTGACAGCTACAGAGGATGTATGGGTAATATTGCTAAAGGTCTTTTAAGATTTTCCTTATTGCTTCAGCTCTTTTGCCTTCTATTTTGTGTCACCAATAAACAAAATATTTCATTGGTGTTAGTTGGCTCTGCCCTTACAGATGAGTTCTCCGTGTTCAAACCCTCCCTAACTCTTTCACACTGAGCAGTGACAAAAGTATGCCTGAGATATTTGCTTTACAGAAGGTATTGACACTGGTTGCCATGGTGTCCTCAAAACCCTACTTTAGCTAGCATAGATCAACCTACAGTTCTGATGAAGATAGTCTCCACCCACCCTTGCAATATCTGCAGTGCTTTAATGTTCTTTACTTATAATGTAAAGATGTATTCTGGTCACAGCTTGGGAAACTTATACAGCCGACAATGCATTTTGAAAGCATCTTCACTTAGCTGTGAGCTGCTGTAGCTAACAGGCTTCTGACATCATTCTAAATAGATCCAAGCAAGTCTAGGCTTTACCCACAACACTGCAGCTCCCAATGGAGAAATGACTTTTCTCATAGAGCTCTGGACAACAGTATAGCTATAACTCATAGAAATAGACACTGTTTTTCACCAAACCCATTTACTAAATTGATTGGGTCAACTTTCATATTTGAGTTTTAAACCTGACCTCTAAAAGTCAAATAACTGAAACACACTATTTACTCAGTGGCTGCGTATCTCCCTGGTCCACCTGAGTTAAACTTCCCCTTGAAGACTCTACTCAACTGTAAGTATTCACCCAGGCTTGCCTTAACTCCTGATAGTCATAGAAGGAGAAGTTACAGTGCAGGCAGGAGGCTAGAAATGTCAGTAGAAAAGCTTTCACCCTTGAAAGTCAGACACTGCTAGTACCCTAATAAGTTTCAATTACCAGCATCATAAATAACTAAGTATTCCTTTAATTGAAAATGATGAGATGAGTATAAAGAGAACTTTCCAGGTTTATTTAGGTGTTGGTTTTAAAAGTTGATAATCTTTCAATACCATTATCAAAACATGCTCCATTCAACAACACAGATATCTGAAAGCAATTCAGTGCTGAATAACAAGTCTCTCTGGAGAAATCTGTCCCCTCTGAAGGTGTCATTTGATACAATTCCACAGGAGATACCTATGTAAGAGTGGCAATATAGCCCAGAGGAGATGTGCAGAATACTGTAGAATCAAAGGAGGAGACTTTTATCTATAAAGATGCTTCTATGCACTTAACTCATGCTATATATTCCTTTCCACATTTATGCACCTTTATTTATGCACCCTGAACTAACCTGGCAAACGTACACATAAAAACCTGTGGTGATCTACTCTCTTGAAAGCTCTTGACAGCACATTTTTATAATTATATATTATTTATGAATCTACCTCATAGCAGTGGAAATTGAAGGAAAAACACTGATGCATCTGGCCAAATTTGTCAATCTTGTTTTAATGTAAAATACATTGAGCAACCCAAGTATGCTTTTTAAGCAATTTACATGTTTCTTAACAGTGGAGGCCACACTTCTAGTGAATTGAGGATGGGCATATTGGATTTGTGAAGGTACAGACATGATACACCATAATGCAGACTAAATCCCAGAGGTAACAAGGAGCTCATAATGGGCTTTACAGTGTTACCAGACTTCCCTCCATTTTTATGCTTCCAGCTTTTGGCAACCAAGTCATGGTCTTAGAAATGAGTTATTTGCTTATCTCTATTGATTGGAGTCTTAAATATTTTTTTTCTTTGAATTTAACAAATACCTCAGACACAAGAAATACAAATAAACTTTGGTGTTTAATCTAAGTGGGTCTTGTTGGTGACAAGTGTGTTCTGTTAAAGAGCCAACTTCATGTTGGCTGGCTAACAGAACAAACAGAACAGAATTCTGGGGATTTACCAAAATAGAAGAGAGATATCACTTCATTGCATGAAATTATGGGATTGCCATAGTACCTTTCAGTGATTGATAAATCATAAAGTGGTAGACCTCCCTATAAATATTAACTGCCATTTAATTTCACCTGACAAGATTATAATGTATCAAGGCTTGATATATGTGGAAATATAGCATAAAGAGAAAAGTCGTGAGTTGAAGTAATATTGGAAAAATGGGCTTAAATTATCTAACCTTCTTTCTTAATGTAACTGTCAGTATAACACAGGCCCTTTGAAGGGATGACAAGTGATTACCTACAAAAGGAAATTCATGGGAGAAAGAAAATGGTGAAATCACAAAAGATATTTTTCACCCAGAATATACCATAACTATGTCTCCAATCATATAAATCATAGAATCATAGAATCACAGAATAACCTGAGTTGGAAGGGACCTATAAAGATCATTGAGGCCAACTCTTGGCTCCACCCAGGGCCAGTCAAGTCAGAGCATGTGACTGTAAATATCGTCCAGATGCTTCCTGACCTCAGTCAAGCTGGATGCTGTGACCACTTCCCTGGAGAGACTGTTCCAGTGCCCAGCCACCCTCTCAATAATGAACCTCTTCCTAAATGTCCAGCCTAAACCTTCCCTGTCTCAACTCAATGCCGTTCCCTCAGGTTAAGTCATTCAGCTGTATCTTTCCCACTGCTAAGGAAAAGCACACCATCTGCATATCCTGCAATATTATTCACATGCTTGGAATGTGTCCCACAGGTGGTAAGGTACCACGTAGTCTTCCTCATATCCAAGGGTAGTAGACAGGCAGAACCCAAATCTAAGAGATCAAAGATAATGTCTTGATCCCAGTCCAAATGTATACCTCCTGTTATAGACTTTATAGAAAATTACCTCTTTTAAAAACTAACCCTCTTTTAGAGTTGTATAGAACTTTTGGCGAAATTATAAATGCTCTACAAAGTCATGCTTTCTTCAGGTGGATCGTGCATTGCCATACACATACCAAACACTGACCTTGTTATGTTTTTGCTCAATCTGTTAAATTCCTCTGTTTTGGCTAATGTACAGCTTTGAGCCCAAATTGTCATTCACAAGATGACATAAAATTAGTATATTATCAATGTTTAATTTGCAAATTTTATCTGTATATTTCTGCATTATTGTCTGGACACCATGTATTAGTCAAGAAGTTTTCACTTTGTGATTGGAAATATTTATGCTCTGCAATTTTCAATCATAAATTTTCAAGCCATATATTAAATGCTGATGTTGCCTCATGCTATATAAAGCACTGTAAAGTCCCAATAAATAGAATCATAGAATAGACTGAGTTGGAAGGGACCCATAAGAATTTAGTCCAACTCTAGGACTTCGCTTATGTACTTCCAGTTTTTAAAAAGTGGATGCTAGCTTCAGACTTGTGGGTTGTGTGTGAATACAGATTCTTTGTTACAAGATAAATGCTGTAGATGATGGTACTTCTAATTTGAATCCTTGAATCTGAAGCACAAAGCACTGGCATACGATACACATATATTTATAGGTTTCAATTTTATTGGCCTTTAAGTTTTGGTAGTCTATTACAGCAGAGTGAAATCAATATTCTTATTGGAAAAATATGCCATTGACATAAATCTCCAGTGATTCATTCTTGTGAGTTACCCTGAGTTTATTATTGACAAAGTTGATCTGTTTAGACTCGCAACCCAGTTCTTGCAAAGGCAAACCACAGATGGCATTAAGCAAATATTAAAGGACAAATCAAGCACAGTGAGACTTGGAAGTGAAGAGGCATGAGAAAAGATGCCCTTTTACACCAGTGAGTTAATTCCTGGAAACTAGCTTAAACTCAAAGCAAGTGCTGTAGAGTACAGAAGCAAGTGAACCTCTGAGTGCTGCCATCACAGGACCAGTTGACCCCAAGTGCAAGAGAAGTGAGCATGTGCACATCAAAGACCAATTCTGAAAATGTTTTTAATGCTTGCAATACCTTTAATTGCATTGGCATTTACAGTTTCTCAAATAGAACATTACTATGCCTAATAATACATTTGTCAATTTTCAAAATCCTACCTTAAATGCAGTAAGACAAAACAATTACTAAATCTTTTTTTTTTTTTAAGACTTTATCATCAAACATGCAGGGTTGTATGACTCATAAGAGAGAATACATCTGGCAAATTTAACCCTGAAGAGCTGAAATGGCTATGCATGTCTCAGTTCCCACTGCAAATAGCAGATGTGTCACTCTGACTGGACTGCTCTGCTCTTTCCTTCGTTTGTTTGCCTTAAAACGCACCTTCCATACCTCATTCTCCTCTCCCCTGCATTCACTCTGAGCCACCCGAGCAAAGACTCTAAATACCATCATAAAGTGGAAAAGGGAAAAACTGTTGATGTGCTGAAGGAAGAGGATGAAAGGTAGACATTACTACTGCTAAAACCCTTTTCTATTAATCCCACCACTGTAAAACAACCAGTGATTAAAAAGCTTTCAGGCAGCAACTCACATTGCCATCAAGGAATCTCTGTATTTCCCAGAAGTCCAATTATACGCAAATATTGTTGTCAGAGCTGCTGGAGATAAAGATATGCAGCAAGCTCCTCTGTAGGCTTTATTTTTGTTCTTCCTGACAGTTTTCATTAGCCTACAAGTCATTTATTACTGTCAGAATACAAGGGAAAACAATAATTAAAATTAAAATTGTTATGCAAAATTAATTGTCAAATATCTCTCATAACAAACATCGTATAAATGTTTGTTTATGAATAAATATATGCATAACTTTATTAAAGTTATGCATATATTTATGCATTCAGCCTTTTACACCAGTGAGTTAAAAGGCTGAATCAATTGAATCCCAATATTAAGGTCTTAACTTCATTCAGTCCTTTATTATCAATAAAAATACCTCCTTCTGCGTGGTTCTTATTCTACACGTTTTTGCATTGCTAGATGACAGCTTTTTTATATTCTCAACTTCCAACACTCTGATCTCTTATAATTTGTTAATCTTCTCTGAATGGTCTCAGGGTTATTTGTAAACTCTGAGCATTTAGTAAAACTGTAAGGTTGTGGAGTTGGGGTTCTTTTGCTTTGTTTTGGTTTGGTTTGGTTTGGTTTGGGTTTTTTTATCTGGCTTTTGTTTATTTACCCAGAAGTCCCATAATTTGTTTTCAGCTGGTCTGCCTGAAAAAAATGCTAGTCAGTTATACCTGTGGCTTTTTTTTTTTTTACATGCAGGGCCCATTTTGTATGTCTATAAGATTTTACTAATATAATCACTCCTACAAGTTCTGACATATTTTGTGGGCCTCAGAGTTCTGGGGAGCATTCTTGGTCCACTGCCAGATCTCTTCTGTTTGTAAATACTGAATACAAGCAGCATTCCAAGGAATGCAGCAACTCTGCAGCAGTTCCCTCTAGCACACCAGAATCATGTATTCTTCACTTTTAACCATTAATATGTCACAAATCTCTTGAATCTCTCTCTATTTATGTGTGAGTACAGATAATTTGAGGAGTGGGTATATCCTTTTCCAGTTGGGAGCATGCTATGTTTAGAGAGATGTAATGGCCCCTTTTCTTCCAGGCACAAAGGGACCCAAGCATCATTGGGGTATCACTGTTGGGGAATAGCTAGCAGTACAAGGCCATGATGCTGCAGAGTATCTCTGGCCTGAAGCAAAGTTCTGAGTGAGCGGAACAGTTATCAGGTCCATGTGACCTTGTGGCTGAACACTAGATGAAAACAGGAGGCTGAACATCTGTGCCTGGACCCTCAGATAGGTTGTACCAAAGCCATAACAGAAGATACTAACCTACGTAATGCCTAACCAATCACTACTTGCAAAAACAAGATGTTATCCAATCATGTGCTGACACTCAAATTGCTGTAATGTAACTAAAAAGTATAAAATCATATGCAGTTCCTGCAAGTAGTTGAGACAATAAAAGGTAGCTCACTACCTTCAGTCTCCCAGCGTCTTCTTTTCCGACAAATGGCGCCCAAACAGGACCTAGATTTGGACGGTGGTCGAAGACGTTGAGGTGGGCAGACCTGGATGCAGCGACAGGTGACCAAAGATTCACGAATAAAAGAATCTGGGTCCTGGGTTTCAGGCCATTGCTGAGCCCGGCTGCTACGCGCTGCCGAACCCTGAAAGGCTGCAATGGCGCTGAGGAAATAGATATGGAAAGGGAAGCAGCGTATCAACTATTTGTGGAATTCTTAAAACGTAGAAATGTAGATGCTATTTTTAAGAAAGAGTTGCCTTCTTTGCTTGATTATGCTCGTTCTCATGCTTGCTTTCGTAACCCTCATTCAGTGCACTCTCTTTCAGAATGGAGAAAACTAGTAGATGTGTTATGGGAAAATGTAATAGAAGAGGATAAGACTGCTAAAAAATATAGTAAATTGTGGCGAACTGTTTATAATGCTATGTTACAGCACGAGACAGACAAAAGGGCTGTAGATGGAGTAACACAGGCAAGACATGATAACGAGCAATTTGGTAAAGTGTGGCTCTCTGAAGACCCTATGCCCCTACCCCCTACTATATCGACTGGGACTCTATCTGTGTCCACTTCCTTCCCCTCGTCCGGGGAAAGCCTGCAGACTTGTCCACAGCATCTCCATCTATACCCTTAGCGCAACCTTCCGCTCCCGCTCTCCCTCCACCAACGTGCTCTGAGCAGCTGCAGGGCCCCCCCTGTACATCCTCTTCAGCCGTGGAACCTGTCCCTGGGATAGAAAGCTACCCAGCAGAGGCCATGGCTAGAGAACGGAGGGAAGCTTGGGCTAGACTTGCCAAATATTGCTCAGAGTCCAGAGATACGGATGGCATGGCAGCTATAAGGAACATGAATTTTCCCAGGACTTATACTGAGGCTGGCATGGACGCTCAAGTGAACCACATCTTTAATTACACTTTAACTCCATTGGATTGGAAATTACTGGCACAATTACAAAGTACAGTGGATTTAAAGAAGGAATTGCCGGCTTTGTTAGACTATGCAGAAAGAAAGGGTTTTTTGAAGGACCCTGAGGAGGTGTTTAAATTTACAGCATGGTGCGAAATTGGTGATTGCTCTTGGCGGGAAGTAATAGAAGATGATAAGACTGCAAAAAAGTTGTCGTGGCCGTGGTGTTCTACCCTTAACTGTTTAGAAATTTATCAGCCAGAAAAACGGCTTGCTGCTGTCGCGTCAGCCCATTAGAAGGAAAGAAAAACTCACCGGATGAGGGAAAAATATTTTTGGGAGACAAAAGCCTTCCCCACCCCCCAGAGGACCCTCACATTTACTTACCAACACCTCCACCGACACCCGAGCAACATATCACTGCATCAGATAGGAGGAGGGAGCAAGATGATGAGGTACAGCACAGGAACAGTTTATTCCCTGCATGGCTATTTTTTTTTACCAGGAGTATGCAAAGGGAGGTTATTGTTTTCTCCATCATTCACGATGTACAGTGGACACTGGCTCTTCAACAACAAAGACCGCAGAGCAGTCTGCAAACGGCCCTGGAGGCACTTGTCATTTCAGACCACTCAGTAGCCGGCATTTACAATAGGTCTGCCAGCTAAACATATACCTTCAGAGCACAGTCACACAATACATCACCTCAGATACATTGCCAGGCACTACAGGATACATGCCATTAACTCTACATCTGCTGCAAATCAGCAAAGCTACCATTACACAAGTTTTTATTATCTTCCATGTAACAGCAGGGGAGGGGCACATCCTAATCTTGCTCATTGATGATGTTTGATGCAGACTTTTTTCTTCTCTCCCCATTTTCTTCTTTTCTCCCTTTCCAGCTAGCCTTTCTGGGCTATTTTTTTCTATGCAGAACTTTCTATCTTTCTTTCTTACTTTTCTTTCTATCATGTGCAACCAGAAGCTTTGCATCACATACACTACAGACAGGTGATCCCCAAAACAGTGACCTTCTGCTTATTTTGACCTTGAAAATTATCTCGATCAAGTTTGTGTTATCGTTAAGCAGGCTAAAGGCAAGAAGCACATTCTTCGCAAAGGTCAGCCTCCATCACTTCCAGTCCTCTGGCCAGTTGGTTGTAGGGGTCAGGAACATTGTTGGAATAGCAATGCCTCCCACTACTGTTATAAAACGTGTAATTATGTTCCTCCCTGCTTCTGGACTGCAACTTTCTGGATTTTTTACTTTGTCTTGGCCACGGTGAAGGCTTAAGATTTGATAAGCAGTGAAGAAAATCCAGTAATATTTCTCCTGAAATGGCAGATCTCACAAGAAAGCAGGAAAGGTTTGTTTCTTGACAATTTTTTTAACTGTGATCATTCTGATTCTAGCTCCCCAAAACAACCTGAAAATCACACATTGGACAGGGGAAAGAGAACAACGGACTTAAGCAAGTCACTATCTTTGAAACAGCAGTAAATAATTAACTGTGCATTTTGGAAAATATTCACAAATGAGAGAAGAAAAATTTATTTTATTTCATCAGAAAGTGAACATATCCTGATACTGCAACTATACTGAAAAGGAATAGAGAGGGATTTGATTCTATGTTTATGGGGAACATACATTTGTTAGTAACACAGAACTAAAAGTACATTCAATAGTCATGTGACATCTTCCTGCATACAGTGGGAAATGGTTTCAAGTGTCATTGTCAACTTGGGAATTTAATTATACCTAAACAATTCCACTGTATACACCAGAATGAAAACACTAAAAGATTTTAGAACATTTGACAATGCAACAACAACAAAAAAAAGTAATGCGTGCCACTGCGTGCAGAGGTTGCTAGTAAAACAATATATGCCAATAGCTATCCTGCATATAGTGTTTTGCAGCCTGTTTTATTAGACTTCACTTTTAACCATAGGGTAATATTGAAATTTGTCAGACAGCATTTTGACTGTGGCCAACAGAAGAGAACACCCTCCTTTTAACCAGCGAATGGAATTAAGATCCACATTGGACACGTTCCACCACAGAAGCTAATGCAGTAGCTTGAAATAGTTCTCTGATCGATAATGTCCTGCAAGTTCAAAACCCATTATCAGAAATGACAGAGCAGCAGGTGGAACAAAATATATATATAGATTGTTGCAGGTCTTGAGCAGTGTGACAGACATGAAAAACACTGAGTAGTATTTGAAACTTTCAAATACCACTAATGAAATGTACCCAAGATCTGACATGTAGTAACTTTCTGGGAAGAGTGGAGTCAGCTCTATAGGTGGATTACATATGCTATATTTACATTTAGATTCATTTATAAATGTGAAAAAATGAAATATACAGTTAGAATATTCCCTTGATTCTTCTAGGTCAAAGGCTGTGCACAGAAACACACAAAGAGAAATTTAAGAAAACTGTAATAGATTTAACCAGAGATGACAGTGACTTTACATAATGGAGGTCAGAAAATGTCATGAAAATATGTTTTTCATTGGAAAACACAGTTCTTCAATATTTTCCAAATTTATTGAGAAGTTCAAATTTAATCAATTGTCTTCTGGAATACCAAGGGCTTGTCAAGGCTTTACCTGACACTTTCAAACAAGAAAGCTATCCTTTTATTTTTTAATAAAGCATGCAAACTCCTCTGAACAGAAATATTCTGTCCAGGAGTGATTTTCATTTAATTAATTACTGTCAGCATTTCATCCTAATTCAACATATAAAAATTTTACATTTTGATGGGATGGGAATGTGTACTGTTCCTATCTCAGTGGGAAATCTTTAAAGAGTAGTATTTCTCAGGTTATTCTGTATGCCTGTTCTAAGTACTTCCTATAGCAGCCTGGCTTCCAGTAAATTCCTTTCCGAGACTGCCTTTCAGATTTCACAACTCATTTGTCAAAGCAGACAAAATAAATGGATCAAATAAGACAGTGAAATAAAGAGGAAAAGGAGGAATAATTTTCAAAATCCAAATAGGATTCAAATGGGTGAAATTTATTAAGCTGTTACTCAAGGAGCTGGACTGTCTGGTAATCCCCAACACCACATTTCTAAACAGATTAGGGGTTTTTAAATGTAGGGAACATAACTATACTGTGTATTTTAAAAGTATAACTCTAAGAAACCTGAGAACTCTAAATTAAAGATTTATAATCTTCATAGAGTATTTCCTCTTACAACCACAGATCCCTCGTGAAGGCATTGATGGGCACACCTCAAACTTGTATTTAATTAACTCCCTTAAGCAATGAGAATGGACCGCCTCTCCCAATTGCTTGAACTGAAAGTGCATTTTTCATTACAAATTAGGAATATATCTCTCTAGGTAAATGCAAAGATGTCAGAGAGAAAAAAAAAACTAAAAATCCAAGATTTTCAAGTTCACCAAGTGGAAATCTGGCTTATTATTTTACAGATGTCTTACTTCTGCTTACCTCTTTTAAAACATGATCAATGTGGTACAATTACTGAGAGATGGATGCGGTCTAGAAAGAAGGACAACACGATATGAAGTAGCCAGTGATGAGGACTCATGTCCCTGGGGAGGTTGTTCCAGTGAATGACTCTTCTCACAACAAAATTTATTTTCTTCTATCAAGTTGAAACCTCTCCCAGTGCAACTGGTACCTGTCTTCTCTGTGTGGCTCCTTGGGAAAGAGACTCCACCTGCTTTGTTGCTGCTCTTTAAGTACTGGAATACTGTAGTGAGGTCCCCCTCAAGCTTTCTCTTCTCATGTTCACATGCTGCTTCCCTGCTTTATCCAAACTGCTACATGACTCAATAACTATACAAAGTCTTTATACATATACCTTAATATATATAATACACACATATAATGTTGTGCATTTGTATTTACTAAAATAGCACAGAAAAGAATATTCCTTTCAGTAGCTTTTCCTTAAAACCCACAGAGTGTGTGTGCAGCTTTCGTTCTCGGGGGCCAGATGCAAGAAGTGTTGGGTGAAATACAAAGACTATGTTCTGCAGCAATTTTCATTATTGTAGCTGTCCCTTATGGCATTAAAATGCATGTATCTTCGGTTCTTTCCAGTATAGCTATTGTTTTTTCCCAAAACACAGAATATTTTGTATAAAACTCGCAGTACTTTCACCAGATATATTTACACGGAGTCAGTTAGTGTCCAAAACATAGGTGAATTGCTCTGGGTTGTGGGAAGCAACAGTTCCCAGGCTCCATTTTCAGCTCTGAAACTGTATCATATGGCTTGGCCGAGGGCAAATCACTTCAAAATCTCTCTCTGTTTGAACTTCCCATCTGTGCAAATGTGGATGATAAAACTAGCCTATCTCAGAGAATGACAGGAGACATAATTAGCTAACATTTGCAGAATCATATGATGGCTCTTTTTGTCTAAGTACTGAGTGTGGCATTTACCAGAATGTCCAAAGAGATTTTCCGTAAACATTGCAGAATACAAAAGAATAGAAACATATATGTTTACAGAGTCCTGAAAGCCTGTACAAAAGGGGTCAGATGTTCTCAAAGACAAGAAAAATATTTCACAGGTAAGGTTGCATTACACAAATACGAGAATTAATCAGAGAAATCTCTTTGAAGCAGTGCACTAAGAGAGGTGGGGTTCTAACATGGATGGAGAAAAAGGTTTATTGCTTACCAATCTAATAAGCAAAAACTTGATAGTATAGCAGTTCTTAAGAGTCTTAAATGTAAATAAAAGTGAACTGAACATGGCTTTGGATGGCAATAACACAGACCCTTAAATAATTATTTATCAAAACTAAATTGGGCTGAATACTCCTTTTTGTATCAGGACACAGCTTAGCTGGACAAAAATTGCTTTACCGTTCTCTTTATTAGTAAGGCAAGGCACGAAATGTTAAATGGGACCCAGGTCTGAATTCCAACCGGGAGGATCAAGTGGCACGTTAATGAAAGAAATTTTACCTTAAAATGAGATGACCTGCTGAATATATCAGCAACTCAAATTGCCACCTTGTGTGATGGCAAACAGCAGTATATTGAGACCAGTTTTGAGGAATTGGTTTAATAGTGCCAATTACTAAACTATAGTGTAGAATACCTATTCCTTAGCCAAGTATCACTTAAATTTGTGTGTAGAATCTTAAGGCTTAAGTAAGAGTTTAGTGGCATGCGGACCAGACTGGGTTTATGAAAAAGGATAACTTTCATTCCTAATGCAGGACATTTATCAGTTCAACACACTTAGAGAGCATCTTACTGACACAGAATATGACATCTACGCAGACATCTTGTAAAATAAATCCAAAATAAACTGAAACATTTGGGTCTGAATGAGTTTTCCAGTATCGCATGGGCAGTAAAAAATTTTGCATTGTTACCTTTCTTTAATGGTCCAATTAGGAATACCTTAGTGTTTCTGCATCTCAGCACTGCAACAAAGCCAACATGAAACTGTACCCCTTAGCTCTCCGTGAGACAGCTATTCACAAGCTCAGGCATACTTATTTTCATACACTTACTTTCTTCCTCCCCAACTCAGTGAAGCAGTAAATAGAGAGGAAAAAAAAAGGCTCTCTCCAAAAAGCATCAGATCAGTGGCGCAGGAAATAGCAAGCAACTCCCTGCAGGAGCATATGCATTCTTAGCAAATTCTACCAGCAAATGATAATCATCCAGTTAATTATATTTAATTGCTCTCTGCATCAAAACAATAAATAATGAGAGAGTCCAGTGCTGCTTGTTGGAGATTATAACAACATAAATATGAGAAACACAAGCAAAAGAATAAATATGGATTCAGTTCTTCAAAATGAAGTAAAAATTAAAAAGGCTGAGTGTAAGTTGCATCAACATTGGCCAACTTCTGACTACAAAGCCAAAAGTGTTTTTCTGAGAAAATTGCTATCAATGAATCTGCATGAAGAAACTCATGAAATCATGCATGAAACTGCATGCAAGAACTTTAATACATGAATACTTAATGTTGGGAAGAATAAATTTTAGTAAGAAAGGTAGAAGCATGAGAAATTGGAAAGAGAGAAAGACTCAAGCAAAAGAATAAAATATGTTAATGATGGCAGATGTTAGTTTCTCTGGGGGAGTTACAGTCCCGGCAGATACACTTCAAAATGTATTAGACAAAACCTCTGTAAATAGACTGCAGGGAGCAGCCCTGAGTAGAGAAAGAGTTGGATTTAGTGGCACACTATAACTGGTCTTTTCCAATTTAATAATCCATAGAAGGCATGAAACCCAGAGAACATGGATTATTTTATTTATTACAGCATCATCCTTAGCTTCTTTGAATAAAATTTAGACATTCATCTATTTTTAGTGGTTTTGTTTCTGCTTCCATGATGCCAGTGCATCTACATTTTGATAGCTCTTGCAGATAATCAATTCTGCAACCCCAGAGATACCTGTTTTAAATAAGAGAATTACTTCAATTTTTAAACTATATATTGTATTACATATATATATTATAGATTTATATTTAAATATACATATACATACATACATAGGTGTATACACACTTCAACATGCGTGGGTATTTTTTTACCATTTAGCAAAAAGATATTTATCTTTAATCAGGGCATTCTTTGAATCATGTTAAGCCAAAGTCAAGAGAAAATTCAGACTGAATGCCAGAAAACAGCCAGTTAGGTTGCTCATCTGTATGAACTCTGACCTTGGCTCTCACCAGAATGGATATGGTAGCCCAGACGGGGCTTCTGGAAAACCATGTAGCCACCCAGCTCTCAGGATGCAGGGAGTGCCAGAGACTGTAATTGGGAATGGCATAGTCGGAATAGCTGTGTGAGATGCAACCAGTTGTGGGCAGTGACTTTGAGAGAATCAGACGGACACAGTCCATTAATACTTGGCTCCACGGCTGGTGTCACCACCACAATTTTGAGTTGACAATGGGATGGCCTACACAGTGCTAGGCTTGATGAATTCAGATGGGATTCACCTTTCTCAAAGGGGAAAAAGGAGCTCAGTGACGAAGCTTTAGTCTAGGCTTGAAGAGAGAGAGGGATAAAATCAGTTTTGTCTGCAACAGTTTGTGGGATGATATGCCAAAGTTGGAGGAATAGGGTGCCATTGAGGGTCCTCAGCCTGTTGCTCAGAGACGTGGGGACACTGTAGATGGGGTCTGTTACAGGCCACTCAACCAGGGAGACTAAGCAGATGAGACTCTGCTGTAGCAGATGAGACTCTGCTATCTGCCTATAGGCAGATAGGAGCAGCCTCACTTTCACAAGCGCTGGTCACTAGTACACTAAGACAAGACTTGGTTACTTGTTCACAAAGGTCAAACCGTGCCTAAAAATTTTGGTGGCATTCTATGGTGGGGTTACAGCACTGGTAGACAAGGGAAAAGTGACTGATGTCATCAATCTGGACTTGTGCAAATCATTTCACATTGTCCTGCATGACATCCTTGTCTCTAAATTTGAAGGACAGGATTTGACTGATGGACTACTCTGTGAAGAAGGAATTGGCTGGACTGTGACACACAAAGAGGTGTGATCAATGGCTTAATGTCCAAGAAAATTTTGCTTCAAAATGTAGAACCAATTTGAAACTATTTTCTTAGTATTCTTATCTCTAATTTATTAGAGATAAGTCTCTTTCTTAGTATTCAATCTTGAATTTGAAACTATTCTTAAAAATCATTTCAAATTAGAGATTGATAGAGTTCCATGTTATTGGTTCAGAAGAGAATAATTTAAAAGCATCATACCAATATCAGAGTTGATGTTCTAATTTTAGTGAAACTTTAAAATCTCTTAGCATGTAATCCCTGCAGTGAGGGTACTTGCAATCATGCAAATTCATGCAGTGATCACAAAGAAGGAGGAACAATGATCCCTGCTTACAGCTTGAGCCTTTCAGTTCAGCTCTGGGCTCCCAGCAGCTGCATCTCGAATAAGCACATATGAACGAGCTGGAAAATCACATCCACTCTCACATTTAAGAGAAGGCAGCATACACTCCTCTGTGCACCTGCACCTTCCTACTTACACTGACTAGAAAAATAGCGTGGGACTATCATTGGCACTGACTTTGTACATCTTAGCATCAGTTGTGTTATTAGTGTTTATGAAATAGCAGGGCTAGAGAAGATGCTACACCTCTTAGAGGGAGGAAACATCAAGTCCAGAATCAACTTCTGGATTGCATTGATTGCAATTATTTCTATCCAGCAGTTTTCACCAGAAATTATCCCCGAATTACCCCCAAGGGCACTAGCTGAGGCTAGAGAAAAGCAGGAACTTAACCAGGTTCAGCAGAGACAAGGGAACACATTTCTTTTAGCATTTGAGTAACCTTCACAATCTATATGTAGAATATATTTATACATAGAATATAGTCTATATATATGAACTACCTCATAATCTGTTCCAGAAATTTGAGGGTCCAAAGGAAACAGGGAAATCAATTCATTGCTTTTGAAAGGAGGAATGGAGAAAGCTGGATACTCCAAAACTGAAAATTTTTAGTGGGAGACATAGTATGATATCTTTCCCTAACCTTAAGCAAGATTTTAAGAAATACTCATGCAACACTTCATTTCATTACTTTTTTCCCTATATTTATTTTGAAATGGATTTACTTCAGAGCAATATATTATTACTCAAAGAAATAATACTATAGATCTGTACACATTGTGCTAAATTTATTATTACTCCATAATCCAGTTCTGGTTTTATTTCTATGTACACAGGAACAGCCTACTTGCTTGACAAATTTTAACTTTAAAATGTTTATTTACCTGAGTTCCTAGGTTTCTATTACAATTCTATTTTTCAAGCCTATATTATAACTTTGTTTTATGCCTACAAGTAAACAGCATTGGTACTTTCTATACTGAACACTTTAGGTTTCCCTATTCTAAGGATATTACTAAGCTCAGAAAGCCACCCAGCATACATCATAACTTCATCTCTAATGAAAAGTATATGCAGAATTATTCAAAAGTGAAGAATTTATAGTTATATCATAAATACAGTTACCACTGCCTTTTGATGTGCTAGAACACAGAAATTTATACAAAGAAGTAAAGTCAGCTTCTGTAAGTAAGCTTATTTTGCAAATATTGCAATATTTTTTCCAAACTTTGTTAAGGTTATCAAAAGTAGTACTTTCTTCTAGAACATTACCATTTTGAAATCATGGCAAACATGCCATTATTTAGTTACCTCTACCACAAGTGTGGTGGTTTGACCCCGGCTGGACGCCAGACTCCCACCTAAGCCGCTCTATCACCCCCCTCTTAGCTGGACAACGGAGAAAATACATGTTGAGAGGCTCTGGAGTCAAGATAAGGACAGGGAGATATCATTCTGCAATTAGTGTCATGGGCAAAACAGACTCAACACAGAAGAAAGGCAAGAAAACTCTCTAATTTATTATACTACACTACAGAAACACACAGAAACCAGAGTCAGATAATGAGAAGTCAAAAACAGCTCTTAAAACACCACCTCTCCCCCCCTCCCTTCTTTGCGGATTTCACTCTATTCATGATGTTTCTCTTCCCTAGGATGGCACAGGGGAAAGCAGGGAGGAAATAGGGAATGGAGGCTTCAGTCTTTGGTCAGTTCCTCATGAGTCGTTCTCCTTCTTGGGGGCGGAGGGCATTTCTCACACTCTTTCCCTGCACCAGCGTGGGGTCCCACTCACAGGAGACAGTCCTCCACAACCTTCTCCACATGAGTCCTCTCCCACAGGGCCTCAGCTCTTCACTAACTGCCCCAGTGTGGGTCACTTCTATAAACTCATAGAATGTCTCTCAGACTCTCAGTCCCAGACTGCTGGCCCCAGCCTGGTCCCCCACAGAATCACAAGCACCCCCAGCAAACCTGCTCCAGCTTGGGCCTGTCTCTCTCTGACTCTTATCTCTCTCTGTGGGCTTCAGGTTCTGTCAGGGGCTTGGTCCAATGGAGGTCACAGATTCTTCCATATTCCTTCCCCTGCTCCATGGTGGGCTCCTGCCCGACCCAAGTACCTCTCCATTAGCTACAAGTGGGGTCGCTTCATCCTCCATGGGCTGCGAGGGGACATTTGCCCCACCATGGCATTCTCCATGTGCTGCAGGGAATCTTCTCCCAGTACCTCCTCCTCCCTCCCTTCATTGACCTTGGCGTCTTCAAAGTTTCTTACATCTCCTCACTCCCTTCTCTGGTGGAAAAAAATGGCTGTATGTGTTTTTCTCTCTCTAAAACATGATTCCCAGAGGTGCTGTGACCAGTGCTCTTTGGCCCAGCCATCGTTGTCAGCAGTGGAGTTTGGGAGTTGGAGCCTTGGGAGCACAGCTGGGATTTGCTTTGTCGGACCCCTAAGAAACTTTTTAGCTGCTTCTTAAGCCACTTAGCAAACCCACCACAACAAGGTATTTCATTGCTGTGAAACCAGTCTTGGCTAAAAACTTGACAGGTTGGGTTTGGTTTTTTACATATGGCAAATCTAGTAAACTTCTTCATAAGTTTATTCACTGTTCTCTTTTATCCACAGACTGCACAAGGGATTAAATAAGGAGAGTAATGCAGTGGACCCTTTGAGCATCAGTCCTGAGACAATGACATGGTGAAGAAAGCAGGGGAGGCAAAGGGCAAGATATTTACACTGCTGCCAAACTTGTGTCAGACCTAATCTGGCTCTGTCAGCTCCAGCCCCAAACCAAGAACTGTGGGAAAGCCAAGACATCTGAGACAGATCGACACAAGCCATCACAGTCTTGGGAGCAATCTAGTCATGTTCACCAGGAGCTGTTCCTCAGCTAAGAAGTCCAACCAAGACCTGGGTAATTGGAGCTCACTAACTTGCAATGGCTGTCTAACTTGGCTACAAAATGCACATAGCGCAGAGATGCACTAGGGCTCAGAGGGTTGGCTCGCTCTGCTTTGTGGAGGTGGAATGGGATACCTGCTCTGTGTGTCTTCATATCCTATTCATAGCAATTTAGGTCTTTGGACACATTCGAGATCCCTTTAAGTTACAGAAGTAAAGGTGTGCATAAGTAATTAATTTGTGATGTGTTGAATTTGGATGCCATGTGCCCACCAAGCTGCTCTATCATCTCCCTCCTCAGCAGGACAGGATGACAGAAAATAAGATAGTAAAAAAAAATCTGGGACAAAATAAAGGCAGTTAAAGGTTTTGTTAAAAAAAAAGGAAAACGAAAAGATTTATTTTCTACTTCTCATCAGTAGGTGATGTCTGGCAACTTCCTGGGAAGCAGGGCTACAATACACATAGTGGTTGTTATGGAAGATAAATGTCATAAATAATGAACGCCCCACCACCACAACCCTTCCTGCTCCTTTGTCTTAATTTTATTGCTGAACAAACATCATAAGGTAGGGAATATCCCTTTGGTCAGTTGGGATCAACTCTACTTATACAACATAGTTATTATAGTTTGTGTTTTCTGGTTTCATAAATGTTTTGGCATCATGTCTCAGCACCCATTTTATACTTGTGCCTGCACATTAACAAAAGCAGTTAATCAATAAAGTTGCATATCAGGACTCAGTTTAGTACACATTTTATGCAGCTGGTGTTCAAATCTAATTTTCAAGTCAAGACAGTGAATGAATTTCCTGGCATAGTGACCTTTAGAAAACCAGCTTAGTGAAATCTGGATTCTAAAATCCTTCAAAGGTGAAAATCTTAATGTTTAGAAGACTTAAATCAAGTCCTAGCACATTGTATAAAAGGATGATCTTAAGGGACTTTTCCAACCTTAACAATTCTATGATTCTATAAGTCCTCCTGTTAAATGTGTTGAAAACTAATGGCATAAGTCCCCTCAATAAATGAGATGTGATTTCACTGCTTCTGGGCAGGTGTTCAAATATTCCACCTACTGCCTTGAAAAAAAAAAAAGTACCCTAATATAACAGGGTTTAATATCAAGTTCAGTAATGCACAGCAAAGCCAAGATTCTAGGCAGACAACAATTAACCAAGTTCTAGCGTTTCTGTGTATTAAACATTTTAAAAAATCAGAGTAAAATGATTAATCTCTACATAGTTTTATAAAAGCATACCTATGTAGAAAAAGACCCTTCTCATAAACTCCTGACCCATAATCTTACAAGGTTACCTGCTTCTTTTTATGGCAAGCTCAAGACCACTTTCAGTTTTCTTGTTTGTAAAGGTATACACATAAAACTGAAATCAAAGATTGAGATCTTTTACTCAAATAAATGAATAACCCAAGAAATCACAAAGGCAAAAGTTTGGTTTAGATAAGGTTTGTTGGTTCATCTCAGAAGCATTTACATGCACTGGAAATGGTAGAAATGTGTACAAGAATTCTTTCTGTAATAACAAAAATAGTCTAATAACATGGAATCACATGACATAGGAAAAATCAAGAAAAAAAATACAGTCTAGTAGTAACTGTATTTAACCCACAGTCTAAAGTCATAATTGTGGAGAAATGTCAAACATCATAATCTGTAAGGATTGCTTTTATTCTCTAAATTAAATGGATATTTTATTCCTGAGATAAAGAGTCTAAATATCAGACATAAGGCAGACAGAAGAAACCTGCATACAAGTTTGGATGGTGTCCCTAGTGGATACCACCTAGGAGTGGCAGTTATGTGATAGATGCTCATAATTAGAGAGATAAAAGTAATCTGAAGCAGCAGAACAACTGATCTAACTCATGAAGTGACAGAAACATCAACCCCTATTGTCCACTGCTTTTGACACTTTGAAAATCAGTGAACAACTTTTAAGACCTTTGAGTTATTTCTGGGCCTTAATGAAAATACAGACTGGAAATTCCAGTGTTTTTCAAAACATCTAAAGTCTAACACCCTCTTAAACAACTCCTAAAATATTGCATAATTTCTTATCATACGTGTCCTCAGACTAGAGTCTGTCTGTATTATTATCTAGCTTAATGGCAGCTCACATACTTTTGACTGGAAGAGCTGTGTGCCACTGGAACAAACCAAATTCATAACAATGACAAGCTAAGTTTCACAATTTGCCATTTTACAAAGCTACTTTTCCCCTCTGCGCTGAATTGCCCTATTTAAGTTCAAAGGAAATACTTGCAAACTCTGTGACTGCAATAGCTGAATGGCATCAAAGCCAGCGCAGACTCCAAGCAAACTGCCACAACCCAAGTCTTTGGAGAGGAAGCCTGTGGTGGTTTAACTTTGGCTGGATGCCATGTGTTTAACTTTATCACTCCCCTCCTCAGCAGGACAGGGAATGGAGAAAAATAAGATGGAAAAAACCCAACCCCAAACTACTGGGTCAAGATAAAGGCAGTTTAACACTGCAAAAAAGCAAAAGGCAGCACATAGAAGCAAAGCAAAAGCAAAAGATTATTCTCTCCTTCCCATCAGCAGACCATGTCCAGCCACTTCCCATGAAGCAGGGCTTCAGCACACATAGTGGTTGCACCAGAAGACAAACCATTCTAAAGAAACCCGAACACCCCACACTTCCTTCCCTTGTCTCTCACATTCTTATTGCTGAGCAGACATCATGTGGTATGGAATATCTCATTGGTCAGTTGGGGTCAGGTGTCTTGGCTTGTCACCTCCCAAGATCTTGCCCACCTTCAGCCTGCTGCTGAGTGGGAAACATTGGTGTGTGCCAGCACTGCTCATTAATAGTCAAAACACTGGTGTGCTACCAACACCTTGCTGGCCAACAACACACAGCACTACTACTATGGGGGAAGATAACTTCATCTCAGCCAGACACAATACAGAGCCTTTGGAAACAACCCAGCTGAACCTTTCCAGTGAGATGAGATCTGAACTTTAATCATAGGTCATCTGCTGTTTTCATCCTTTTTTTTTTCTGCAGTGTTGTTTTGCATTCCTCTTTATTTCCTCTTATATTGCAGGCAACTATCTGTTTTCATAGCAATTTATATGATTAAATAAAAGCTGTGAAAGGAGTAAATACTTAACAGACATATTGTCTTAGGACTTGCAGGAATCACACACCAATAATACTAGTGATTATTTGGAACTGGAGCAGAACATTAGAAACATCAAAATAAATTTATCTTATTGGAGGTTTTCTTTCTCCTTCTTAGCCATCAGTGTGTTCAACATCTTTGCTTTTATTATTATTCCAGATCAGAGTGTTTCAAAATGACAGTAACAGCTTTATTTCTTCTTTTGTTCTTCAATTTCTAATGGTCATTATTAAGCCTGCACAGCACTCATATCAGGCTGAGATTTTCTATAGGCAATTTTTTTCTCACTTCTATACTCCCTGGCAAGTTATTGTCAGTTAACTTTGAAGGTATAGCCAGCCCATGGAAAAAGTAGACTGGAAATCGAGAGTTTGCTAAGCCTTAGAGGCAACCATCATAGCAGGCAAGCAACTCAACAAGAACTCTAGCCCTTGCCTCTGCTAGTTACACTTATCTACTCTCTCTTTCCCTCTGTCTGCTAATTTTAGTCTTGCTTTCATCAGGAAGCATCCCAACACTGTGAAGCCTCATTGTCTAATGATGCATTTGACAATGGGTATTTCTGAATGTAGCAGGGAGGAGTTTCTTACTAACAGCTGCAGTTGCAATATGCTTCAAATGTTCACTGCTTTTTCCTGCTACTTTTATATTAGAAGGCTGCAGCCATCAAATTTGTAACTCCAGGTGCCTGTGATACTATCAGAGACATCAACCTGACTCCATGATAATCTGAAGTTTCATCTCTACCCAAGTTCTCATCCATCACACAAAAGTCAGCTGTGACACATTTTTTTCAGGTTCACTAACTTCCTTTCATATCATGCAGGAAGAGACTTACAGATAGCTGACTTATTAATCCTGTCACAGCTACATAATTTTCTGATGCCCAAACTTAATCACAGAATCACAGAACCATTTAAGTTGGAAAAGACTTTTAGATGATCAATTCCAATTGTTAACATAGCACAACCATGTTCCACCACTAAAACATGTCCCTAAGCATCACATCTACATGTGTTAAATACCTCCAGAAACAATGACTCAACCACTGTTCCAGTGCTTGATAACCCTTTCAAAGAAGAAAATTTTCCTAATGTCAAATCTAAATCTCCCCTGACACAATTTGAGGCTATTTCCTCTTGCCTTATTGCTTGCCGTGAGACCAGCACCCACCTTACTGCAACTTCCTTTCAACTCCTCCCTCAGCTTCCTTTTCTCCAGTGTAAATAACCCAGTTCCCTCAAACACTTCTCTGAAGACTTGGGCTCTAGAACAGCTTCACTGCTCTGCTTTGGATGCACTCCAGCACACAGATGTCTTTCTTGTAGCGTGGAACACAATATTCAATGTGCAGCCTCACAACGCCAAGTACAAGGGGATGATCATTTCCCTAGTCCTGCTGATAACACTATTTCTGATACAAGACACAATGCTGTTGGCCTTCCTGGCCACATGGGCACACTGACAACTCATATTCAGCCTGCTGTTCACCAAGTCCTCAAGGTCCTTTTCCACCAGGTGAATGAGGCAATGAGACAATCATTACAATGATACCACTACCAAGGCAAATACATACACATGTGTTTTTGGCAGGAAACATTTTGCAGTAAAGGGTGCAATACAAGACAAATGTAAGAGGATGTCAATTTTGGGGTAAAGAGAATTGGAGTGGAACTCATATTTCTATGTGGAGTTGTAATTCCACAGCACAGCTGCAGAATTAGGGATTTGGTTAGATATTGCTGAGATCCTATGGTAGAACTTTGGCACTTTACAGAACAAGGCTCCTGCCTTTTGCCTTCAAAGCTGTTTAGATTTTTTGCACTATTAAAAGGAGGTCATTAGGGTGCCTTCCACCTAAGAAGTAGGAGAACCATTTCTTACACTTAAGACTTTTGCCTATTGCATTAGGCTACTTGCTATTTCAAGTTTCCTCTCCTGTGGGAATTTGGGAAAAAAAAAAGAAGAGTGCCAGTGCCTTATTTGCACTAGAATGCAAAACATGATTGGATTATACAACACCAACATTTTCCATTTCAGGAGTATCTGTAAAGCTACAATGCTAAAATATTTTAGCTACAAGGCTGTAATATTTTCCATCTGGAAATATAATTTTGTTCAAGATGAAGGTGAGACTAATGTGGATCAATAAAAACAATCCATCCTGAAAATATGACTTAAATTAAATCTGTTTCAGGTCTTTCTGTCTGTTCAACACTACAAACACTACAGCTGTGCTATTGCTCAAGTTAAGGAGAATGAAAAAGTGCATTTTATTTTATTCCCATCAATGTAGAATTTAAATTCTACTCTTAGATTCCCACTATAAAACAAACTAGATAATAAAATGACCACTCTTATCCTCATCTGTATCTTAAATATGAAAGTGGATGGTAAAGCTCAAAATTCCTTTCCTCCCCTGTAAGTTGACAATTTCAGCTGTTGTAAACTGGCATCAGCCTTAGTAAATTGTACCAGCTTTTACAGCTGAAGAGCAGAATTGCAATTTCCATGATTCCAAGTCACAATATTTTTTGATTTTGCTTGAGACAAATAATCAGAGCTTCAGCAACTGGTGAAGCCAGACATTGTGTTATGTGTGGAAGCTAGGACTCGATGTTATTGTGGAACAGGGAGCGTGAAAGAGGAGGTCAAAGAGTTCCCAGCACACTTGTCAAAAAAGAAAGCTCAATTGTCTGAAGGAAAGGGCTGCTATTGAACTCCATTGCATTGGGCTTTTCTACTAAACAACAAGTCATGTGAGGGAAAGGAGCTTGAAACAACTGCACTTGCCAGCAGGAAAAGCAGCAGCAGTAAGAGACTTTCCTAATAAAGAGCATAGAAAGCTGCAAGGAAAAAATAAGAGGTCAAAACATGTTGATAAAATACTGTGCATTTTCTCTACACTTTAGGATATGGGTTTCCGTTTACTTGAGATTTGACCTCATACGAATGTTTTCATCTGTCTGAAAGCAAAAAGAGCCATGTTTACTTCAGCAGACAAACCATGAATAAGATTATGTTGAAATGAAAAAAAATCACCCGCTAGCTGACTCCTTGGCGCTAGCAACTCTGATCTAATTTGTTGCTAGTAGCAAAGCCAAAACAAGGTAAAAATATTACTGACATACTTCGGCAAAAGTATACTATAGAATTTTTTTAAGTTGTCACCCTTCTTTTGTGCAAATGTGATGACATATTACCTGGGAACTGTGAAGTGAGAGTAAATCTCTTCTATAGGTTTTGTGGATGTGAGAATAAAATATTTGCATAAAAATAAAAATAAAACAAGCCAACAACTATTAAAATAATCTGTATCCCATCCTTTTCCAGTTTCAGAAACTAAATGCTACTGTGGCTGCCTGACACTGATAAGAACCAGTAAGCCAAGCTACGAAGAATGAGAAGCAACCTGCCAAGTTTCTTTATCAAATTGCATGAAACAGCAAAAAGATAAAACTATACGGTTGTCAACACTTACAGTTTTATCTTTAATCTTGAGACATATTATTGGAGTAGAACAGGACTGAAGCACTAACTGGCTGCTTTCAGGAAACTCAGTCACTGGGCAATCAGCACTGTGGGACCTATAGCATGAGTAGAGGCCATGTCTCAGACTGCACATACTTCCTCGAAAAATCTTCTGGTTGGCACTTCTCAAAATTCATAGACTAGAAGCCAGGTTTGAAATGTTTCTGAATATACTTCTAAAATAAAATAATAGCAGAAAATATGCAAATAACAAAAAAGAATTTTGATTCTCTACGTTCTATGTTATCCTTTGTTAACAAAATTTTAGAAGAAACATCTGTCTACAGAGCAATCTTTGTTTGTCTTTGTGGTCCCCAGTTTACCTGAGTCTCTATACATCTTAGATGTACAATAATTCATCCTCTTTTTCTCATTTCTTCCTTTTTTCTTGCAGCACTTTTTGTCTTCACTTAGCCCATGATAATTTTGCATTGCTCAAACCTCCAGTAATCTGCAGATTGTCTAAACTGTAGTTTTTCATGATTTCCAGGCTAGATCCTGATGACAACTAGACTCAGAGCTAATTTGCAGTTCCTGGAACTGAGCATGAGTTGAGCACACTACATTGCAATGACACTCAGAGACATTACAGCCCATCTCCTTTTTCCTAGCCTCTTCCTGTTTAATGGTCAGTCTTCCATGCAGAAGAAAGCTGACTACACAAAAAATCCAAGGCATAATCAGAATCAGAGTCCAGGTTCAGTTTCAGAGTCCAAGTTGAGTTTCATCAAATACCTCTTGAAATGTTCATTCTATCTCTGTTCAGAAACAAAGAACATCAACATTTTGCAGACCTCATACAAAAGGAAAAAAAAAAAAGATATATTAGAGCCTGTGTAGCATGAAAGCATAAGGAGACTGCACACACGTCTGCTTGTTTGCCTTTGTACATAATGTACATGCTAGGCATGTCTTTACATCAGCTCATTATGTGAACGCCAAACATGAACTTCTGTATATATCTTGCTCACACTGCTTTTTTGCTGGGAGCATAGTACAAAGCAAATGGAGGTCTTAAGATTGACATACTAACTCTGGTACTGCCTACAGGGTAAACATTTTTTATTGTGACAAAGAAAGAGGTTTCTATATAAGAAACAAAACCTGTACATATATTTTGTTTAAACAAGTGTTATCATAGCTAAGCTTCTGGTGTGTGATGGGAACTTATGATGAGTCCATAATCATCCAATCACCATTTCAGGTTTTAATCTGCAACTAGAAAAGGTGAATAGGCAAGCAAATTTATAACACAAAGAAAGAAATAAACTGTTTTGGAAGTTCAAAGTTGGAAAAGGCAAGTCAAACACATACTCAGCATGGAAAAATGATAGAGCAATTCATGTGTTTAGTTCCTCATTCAGCTTTTGACTAGATCTGTCATTTCAACTATCTTGAATTGTGCTTACCCTCCAGTCATTGGTTTTCTTGTTTATTCAAGCTGAGAGATCTCCAGGGAAATTATACTCAGTCAGCAATAGACAGAGATTGTCAGATCTCAGAGCAACTGTAAGACTGGCCTGGGCTGCTCTTGCACAGCACTTCCCAGAGGATCCCAGATTATCTCATCCGCCTGATATGAACAACATGGCTTTTACAAAATATAGGAAAATGCACAGAAGTTGTCTTTCCCTCATATATATTGCCAGATCACTTATCAAACTTTTTCTGACAGTAAACAGTACACTTTTGACCTGGCATCTGGCTTTAAGCCTTGCCTTATTGGGCATTACACATACAATCAGACAGGTCTATTATCTCCAGACACTTACAGCAGAAATATCAAAAATAATCAGTAGAACTTCTCTGCCTTAGAAAAGATTTGGCATCAGCAAGATAATGACTGCATCAAGATCCATGGTCTAGTTAGCAGAATCATAGAATGGTTTGGGTCAGAAGGGATCCACCTGCCATGGGCAGGGACACCCTCCACTAGCCCAGGTTGCCCAAAGCCCCATCAACCTGGTCTTGAAACTCCCTCTCCACTGCCAAGGAGAGGGCAGCCACAACCTCTCTGGGCAACCTATTCCAGTGCTTCTCCACTCTTACAGGAAAGAATTTCTTCCTTATAACTCATCTAAATATACCCTCCTTCATCTTAAAGCTATCACCCTAGTCCTCTCATTGCATGTCTTTGTAAACAGCCCTCTCCATCTTTCTTGTAGGTCCCCTTTAGGTACTGGAAGGATGCAATAAGGTCTCCCCAGAGCCTTCTCTTCTCCGAGGTAAAAAACCCCTAACTCCCTCACTCTGTCTTTGTAAGAGAGGTGCTCCAGCACTTTGATCATCTTCATGGCTTTCCCATAGACTCACTCCAACAGCGCAACGTCTTTCTTGTACTGGGGACTTCAGAGTTAATCTAGCAGCTGCAAGTGAACAGGTAAACTGGTAATTCTCTAGAAAACTATGGTTCACCAGGTTCAGTCCTTGAATTATGGTTTGATAAAACTACGGTAAAATTAAGAGCCATATGTTTATGGCAGTTGCAAAAACATTCAGCAAGACCTAGTGAAAGAACATTAAAGTTTACATAAAATAAAAATAAAGTGACAGTTCATATTTTAAATTAAATACTGCATGATTCACTCAGCTACAGAGTCTCATCTATTATGATGGCTTTGGAGATCTCTGACACTAACAATCATGCTTACTGTATAATCTGAGGTAACACTTCAGACTTCACATTATAATTTTCACACCATGATTGTTAGCTAGAACAGCTCATCAAAATGTTTTAACTTATTAACCCCTAACTGAAAAACATAGGACAGATATCATAAAGCTTAACTATATTTTGCAAATCAGAAAATGGCAAAAAATGGTACAAGATGTTTAAAGAATTTGTGATAGCTCTTTGTAGAATTAAAAAAAAACAAAAACAAACGGCATGGATTAACATCCTCTGTACTTGTATGGTTTATATGCTTTCTACAATGGTATGTTGTTCCTCTAATAAAGAGCTGATATTCCTCTTCATTTCATCATTTCTCTTATTTGATTTAGTTAGAATGCATGTATTTTGTATGGTCAGAAAATTTACATCAGAAGGTGCTAAATGAGTACAGATGGAACAGCAAAACGCGTTTTTGGGGTCCATTTTTCTGCTTTCATTTCATTGCTCCACAACCTTTTGCTACATAGGAGCAAGGATACAATAATTCATCGTGCTTCAACTGATAAGGAGCTTACTGATTCCTCAGTAAGCAAGGGCATAGTTTCATCTTGTAAAGTTTCTTTTTAGCAGAAGCAGCTCACAGGTTACATCCTGCCAAAGTGTGTCTAATTCTGTAACAACTGCAAATGCTAAATGTGTGAGTGGGCAGCACCTCCCTAGACTGAAACTGTATTTCTTGCCATAAAGTGCAGGCCATCTATACTATTTCAAGTAGTTGGGATGAGATAACATTTACCAAGCACGGTGGTACTTTCAACTGATTTAGGCATTTCTTGTGCCTCTATATTTCACCATGATTGTATCCCACCCTAAAATAAGAGAGCATTACAGCTTTTTGAGGCAGTTATTCATTGTAGTCTCCTTATCTTGCAGTTCTTGTAGCTTCTAGGTTGTGGAGATGGGAAGGCTGAATGTTGTCCCAGCCTCTGAAGTTAGGTCTACACTGCATGGTTCAAAGGAAGTTCAGGTTCACTTTCTGCCCACACTGCTGGAATCAGCCCAGTTGTTGCTGTCCTGTTGCTATGGTATGTGGGGAGTACAGCTTGATAAGTCATATAAAACAGTTAAATTGCTATTTTATTTATTTCCACCCTTTTATTCCTAGAATTCACTACATTTCTGAGAGTTTAATTCTCAGTGAACACAGTATGTGGAATATGAGCAGTATCTACCAATTCAGAAAACAGTTTATTCAATAACAAACATATAACAAATATTTGAAAAGAAATATAGAGATAATATCAAGCTGGGAGGATTAAAAAAAAATAGAAAGATGTTTTCAGGCATTTTTGAAAGAATCAGACAAGAACGGAAACTATTGAAAGGGACGTGTGCCAGAGGTATTCCGGAGTGAAAGGAAGCAAACCTCTAGGGGCAAAGAAAGCTCACTGTGTGAGATGATGGTTCCACAGTTAATTAAATGTTGTCATAAAGGAGGATGCATTCAGCACTTTATCCCTTTGCAAGTGATTAGGGTGAAAGCTAAAGTAGAACATGATTTCTCTGTCAATGAAGGAGATGACACTCTGCATAAATACTGCAAAACATATTTATGAAGGGTAGGTTTTAATTTATCAGAGAGACAGGGTCAGAGATGACCAAACAAATTTTGTATCTGTCATAATGGCACTTGATTTCTTCAAATGCCTAGCTGTGACTGCTCAAGTCATCATCACTGACTGCTTCAACTGGTATCTCCCCAAGTCTTATTCTGCCTTTAGGATTTTCTGAAGGTCAAGAAGTTCAGGACTGTTTTCCCAAATAACATCTTATGAGAAGACTTTAGGGTTGGTTTTGTTCATTGTTTTTTTCCTAGCAATTTTCCCCTTATTAGTAAATTGTACCCATTCATATTCAAGCAGAGATTAGACCTAGAAAATGTCAGATTATCACCTGAAATTTCCCAAAATCTAAATCTTCAGCATTGAGGTAACAAGAAACGGTGGTCTAATATATATATATATGTAACACATATATATATAAAAAAATATATATATATCTTTATATATATTTTTTAAGGAAAACGTGTTCTATGAGAAAACATATATATTCTATTAGAACATATATATATATGTTCTATGAGAAATTCCTTAAAAATATACCCCCTTTTTAGCCATCAAATCAGCCTAGACAACACTGGCAACACATTCAGAATCCAACACCAAATATATAAACAAATCTTAACTCATATGTCCAGTGAACATAGGCTCTTTTGAATATGGAAGAAAGGTCAGGATTCACCCTTATATATAACTGACAACTTCATTAATTAAAATGTAGTTGAGCTGAAATAATTTACACAATTTTTTTCCCCTAGAAGTTAAGCACCCTTTCCTTATTTTTCAGTATTTTCAAAGCAATTGATGAAATATTACTTATCTAATATTTTCCCTGAAACATCTAACCTAAATTCAAACTGTGTTGTATACAGCTGAGATGTGACATGCAGTTCATGAGAGGAACTCGCCGCTGTGGCTTCTCAGCTTCACCAATCATTTCAGCTAACTTTACAAATCATAACACAGCACATGTCCAATTATCAGCAGGTTTTCTGAAGCATACTAGAACTCCCGTTATGTTTTCTCCCTCTGTTTCTTGGTAAACATGGATTTTTTTAGTTTTTATATTTATTTTTTGTCAGTCAGGTGAATTAGCCTTTTTTTTCCTATATCTATAATAAATGGCTCACTGAAATATCAGTGCATGTGATGTTAGAAGAATAATCAAATTGACATTCTTGAGGTTCACTGTTGTCCTAGTTTTGGCTGGGTTAGAATTAATTCGCTTCCTAGTAGCGGGTACAGTGCTGTGGTTTAGGTTTAGTCTGAAAATGATGTTGATAACACACTGATGTGTTAGTTGTTGCTAAGCAGTGTTTACAGTTAAGGACCCTTCAGGTTCCAGGACCCTGCCAGTGACAAGGTGTGAACCACTCACAGAAAACAGCCAGGACAGCTGACTCCAACTGGCCAAAGGGATATTCCATACCCCATGAAATCACGCTCAACATATAAACTCAGGGGAGCTGACCAGGGAGCACCATGGCTCAGAAACTAGCTGGGCATCAGTCAGAGGGTGGTGAGAAACAGTTATGTGAATCACTTGTTTTGTATATTCTTTTCAATATTACCCTCATATTCATCATCATATTCATTTTCTGTTCTGTTTTTATATCAACCCAAGAGTTTTACCTTTTTCAATTTTCTCCTCTTTCCCACTGTAGGGGGGGAGGGAAGTGAGAAAATGACTGTGTGGTTGTTTTAACTGGCTGCTGGGTGAAACCACAACAATTATATTTTTTCATTTCCATGGGAACAAAAAAAAAAACAAAACAAAAAAAAAAAGGAAAGGTAGATATTTCCATGGTAAACTGCAAAATAACAAAAATAAAATAATTTCCTGTGGAACATGAGCCATCCATTAAAAACTCATGACTTTGTAAGCGTGCAAGTGACTATAACAGGTTTACCAGAAATTGTTATTTCTAGGCCATGACTTACTCAAGAGTGTAAAGAAGCCATGAAAGAGAACACCTTGAAATTATAAGACGGGAACTATAGAAGTAAAGTTAAAATAATGCAGATAAAATATTCCATTTAGCCTTCATACTAAAAGGAATCATCCAATTAAACTGAAACAGAGAACTATACAAAAGTATCAAAATAGTTTCATACACAGTATCTAATTAGCTTAGGAAACTCACTGCCACAATATGCCATGAAGGCAAAAAAGCTGAAGTCCTCAAACACACAGAACTTTAACAACCCCATTTTAATCCCCAGGACTAAAAGAGATAACCCTTGAACATAAAGCAAATAAATTTCTCCATCATTTGTGAAAAAAAGGGAATTCCTGTATGTTTACTAACAGCTTACCCATTTAAAAGAAATCATGAGTCAAATCTGCTATATTTTCCTCGGGTTGTTAATCGTAACAATTTCCTGCACCACATACCAGTGAAACATTTTGGGCCCAGATGCTTTCAAAGGACACTCCTCTTTTCTTCTGAAATATCAGAGAGGAACAAGTTTCTAACAAGATCTGATACTCAATTTTCTACATCAACAACCTATAAAAATAAAAAAGTGAGATATTTAACAAGAAAGTTATCTTGAAATACCATCAAAAATAAAATAATGTTTTAATTCCAAATGCAAAGTGCATTTTCCCACTGTAGGTCATGGTATAATGTTAGGTTCTTCTTGAAAATTTAGGCCTTGATGGATATATCCCCATTTATTGCTTCTAATAACTGTGTCTGAGCTTGCTACCAAACTCTAAAGTATACAAGCTCAGCACTGAAGCCAGTATGTTGATTTACATTACTAAAAACTTTGCACTACGAATTGAGAAACACTGATATCTCAAAGAGGGTCCAAAGTAAAATCACACAATGAACTGAGTGAAACTCTATTTAGGAGGCATATCCTTCTCTTATCTCCAGAAAATGTGTATCTTCTTTCCTTCATGGTCCAGGGCTTGGATTCCTGTTAACTGGGTAGGGTTATCTATTTCCTTTACAATGACAGAAAGAGCGACCATAAAACAGCATTCAGACAGTGGAAGAGCTGGTGTTACTGTGGTCTGTGGTGCAAGAGGATCCAAAGTTAGCTCTTTGTTCAAACTGAATGTCCCAATCACTAGACAGCAAGAGCAGGATGCATAGTCATCCAGTCTTTTCAAGTAGCAGTATCATGGGGGAAAAAAAAAAAAAGGCAAAAGCAGTTCAAGTCTGTATACAGAATATTTAGACTGATTTCAACATGGGGGACATGGCTTCTGGTCCCATGATAGTGTCTGCTTTTCAAATAATATGAATAAATTTAAATTAATTGAATTAATGAAAATGTCACAATTGTCTTGAGACGTGGACTGAAATGAAAGATTTAGATAAATTTCTTCTTAAATAGCAGTTTAAATCAAACAAAGTTATTTGGAAGAAAAGAAAAGAAAAAAATTCCTTTGTAGAATAAGAAATGTTCTCTGTCATCTATTTATTTAGTATTCATAGCAATGCGTATATTTAAAATGCACATCATAACAACTGAATAACTGCATTGAGAATTTAGGTTATATTCACTTTAGCCACACCAAGAAAGCTATGATGAGATTCAAGGTTTCTATTACAAACAGGAAGCATACTGTTTCTACCAGCAAGTATCTTTCTAGATGTATTATTTTCTTTCATCAGAAATGCAAATACCCTCATGCTGAGTAGCCAGTGGTTTTACAAAGACTGTTAAACCAATTTACAGAGTACAGTGTAGCTTTGATACAAAATTAGCTTAGGAAATTTTTTCACAAATACCGTCGAGTCTCAATAATTTCCATACAGGGATAGAGAAAAGTAAAATAGGAAAATTAGGGAAGGTTAGAAATAGGAGAAAAAATCTTAGTCTAACTTACCATTTTGGCTACTAGTTGTTGTAAGACACACATTTCTGAGGACTCTCACCTGAGCTAATACTCTGTGACTCTTAACTCTGTTCTACAATTTTAAACCACTTTGGTAAACAGACCTGGCTTCACTAGCACCTAAAAGGCTATCTGCCTGCCTCCAAGAACATAAAATCGTGCTAAATCACGGAAGTTAGGGGAGTGTTGTGTGCATGAACTATGGAAAACGTATGCAGTTTATCCCCTGATAGATAGGGGAAAGTTTGGCTTTGGAAAAATTTGTTTCTGAATGAGGGTGAAGTCACCCATTTTCAATAAGTTACCTGACAATTTTTGTTGCTGAATTGCATTCAATGATCATGCCATTCTGGTGTCTCTCATAGTCAGATTCTTGTGCATTTCAGACTTAATTTTTCAAATGTGAAGCCAACTGAAACAGTTATGGTAACAGCCCTGGTTTGTTTACCTAGAAAACAATCTCTGCAATGGACTTTCATGTCTAATTTTAGTTCTTTCCTCTAGCTTATTCTTTTCAAACAAGCGAAAGTCAAATTAACATAAAAAAGTACTTAATCATTCAAGACAAATCTGGACACATCCCTATGTGATCTACTCTAGGTGATCCTTCTCAGGCAGTGGGGTTCGACTGGATGATCTTTTGTGAGGTCTCTTCCAGCTCCTAATATTCTGTAATTCTGTGTGATTTGTTCATCTCTGCTCTCAGACAAGTTATAATCTGCTCCTTATCTTAAATAGTGATCATTAAATTGGACAGGATGCTGACTGATGATCTAAACAGAGACACGGTCCTGTTCCACAGCACTGAAGAGGAACTTGGCATAACTGGGTGCCATTATTAACTCTCAGTAACCTTTTTTAATAAACTATGTATCAGTATGACATATTTGTAACAGCAGGAGAAAGCACCAAGGCCTTTCTGAAGGGGAGTAGATTTGTATGAGTTTGTTACATATTAAACAAATACATTATGATGTTGAAATTAAAGATATACAGCATGTCTTTCTACTCTCTCCCTTCACTACTTCTGTGTTGTAACAAAGGCAGTCTATTTAAACAGAAAGACAAATAAGGTTTTTCAGAAACAGTGGTAAGCCCACAAAGTTGCAAGATTCATCAGCAATTTGTCACAAAACTTTATTTCCAGAAACTAAATGAAGATATACAGTTAGATTTATTGGAAATTCCACAAGTGCAAAAGTTTGTTGTTGCTTCAGGGCTTGTTTGGCAAGTTCCTGCCTAAGGGAAAAGACATATACACACAGGAAAAGAAAACATAGGGTTGATAATAAAAACACTGACCCATCCTTAGCTATTGCACTGTGCATCACATTGCTATCATCATCTCAATGCTTTTCACTGATATTTGACAACATACCACTCAGCGACAGTTGTTTTATTATTGCCTTTAATGACCATAAAGCAGAAAATATTGCATAATGCAGAGGAAACATCCTGACGGCTCTGGCTGTGCATGAGTATGTCAATTTTATAGCACCGTTTGGCTTCTGAGGGATTTCTTGACTAACAGGTGCATCATTATACACAACAGCAATTCACTGCCTAAGTAGAACAATAATACAATGCACATTATGATGCTATAACTGACACCAAAAATGAACTCTCTAAAGGAGTACAACAGATTATCACTTTGCTTGTACAAGTGCTATTTGAATTGACACAGTCTTTGGAGATTTTTTGTATGTTACTGCAAAGATCTGTGGGCCAGTTTGCCCTGATGAATTTCATATTAGAAAAAAGTGTCAGTCCTCATTAAGAAGAGCCACCAAATGATGCCTGTCAGACATTTGTCCAAGTTGGTCTCCATTTTAATTTATTTTATACTATCACATGCCTCTTCAGGAAATGTCAGGGGACTTCAGTTTTTGAAAGAACCACATCCATGCCTTTCCAATCCCATTACTCTTTCCTCCAGATAGCAAGTTAGTCATACAGCCAATTGGGAAAAATAATCAGATGGACAATTTTGCAAAAAACCATTTCCTCCTTTCCCCGGACAGAGCTCAGTTTCTCTACCTGAATGCAAATAAAATACTCTTCAGCTTTTTAGGTTTAAAATGCTATTTTGGCAAAATTCTGACATTTCAGACAAACATCATAGGTCTACAGGTCTTCTCAATATTTACTTTTTGAAATATTTCCATCTGCCATCTTTGAATGTAAATCAAGATGTACCAGAGACTAGGAGAAGCAGTGTATTTTTAAGTTCGTACAACTGCTAAACTTTAAAAAACATGTAAACCAGTTCTATATAAAACAAACCAATTTCTATCAGGTTATCTCCTCAGTTTGAAATAATATTAAAAGTTTTTGTTAAGTGGTTCTGAGAAGTCCATCCTCACGCTGTTAGTTTCCTTTTATGCTAATCTCCTGAGGTCTCTGTCTTGATTCAGATGTAGCAATTCAGACTTGCACAAAGCTTCCAGCTCAATTTTCATCCACTCAGGACAAGTTTCGCTTGAGTTTGAATTGACTTTTCATCTCCACTGGTATCTCCTTCCTGAGTATTCAAAGGATTGCCCAGACATTTCACATCCCTTGTTCAAACTTCCCAGTATTTAAAATTCATCCTTCATGAACTTCATGAGACAGAAAGAAATAAAGTGAAAGCAACTGTTACTGGGGAGTGTCTCAGAATTAACTGACTGCCAGGAAGAAAAGTTCTGCTACACATCCTTTTTCAAAATTAAGATAGTGATAAATATTCATGCAAAATACCAACAAAAAATATGAGTGCTGTAGGTACCTACTAGAAGTTGGCTCATTAAGCATTAATTGTATTTGCCTTTAGAGACAGATACATCTTTTTTGTAATTAAATTTAACATGAACCTACAGACTAGGGACTCAGCATTTTCTAAATGAGGAAAACTTCTCACTTTGGCTGGTTTGGCCTCATTCTCATGCTCAGAGAGGCCCAAAATGGGGAGACCCAGGGTTATTCTTCTTTGAATGAGACTTTCGGGCCCATTTCTCTAACTCATAAAAGAAATATCAGCTACCAAATCACACCACTGACAAATTTAACTGCTTTTGGTTTTGCAGTTTGGATGGTCTTGAATACTTTGTACGTAACAGAACTACACCAACCTGGGAAAAGATCATAGAATCATAGAATGATTAGGGTTAGAAGTGACTCCCAGAGGTCATCCAGTCCAACTCCCCTGCAAGAAGCAGGGACACCCCCAACTAGATTGGGTTGCTCAGGGCCTCATCCAACCTGGCCTTGAATTTCTCCAGGGATGGGGCATCCACCACCTCCCTGGGCAACCTGTTCCAGTGCTCCACCACTCTTACAGTGAAGAACTTTTTTCTAATATCCAATCTAAAAGATAATAGCACTACTCACTTCAAAACCAAAATTAATTGTAATACTGGACTTTTTTAACCCTTCACTATAATTATTGGTTTTAATAATTTTGTTTATAAACCTTTTTTTTAAATTGCCTATAAATTATTTTGTCTGAATAATTAAAGATAACAATGCCTAAGTATAAAATGAGTACATAAAAGCATCCACTAATATGCAGAGAATTTTTTAGTTGTTACACAGCAAAGGTTATATAAATGAACAAATGTTACAGCATGACTGAAGTCTCAGGGCTATCAAATTCCACACACACATTAAGCTAGCCTGCTCAGGAGAGAATGGAAATGAAATGGTAATGAAAGGCTTCTTGACTTTTCTCAGCAATTTTGTAATGAGATTCCAAGGGAATTTGCTTGGATTGATATAAGTAAGAATTAAGAAAATTGGTATTTGAATGTCTTAAATTGTTTACTTTCATTTCTAGATGCCGAAATTACACACACCACAAAAAACCTTCAGTATTGCTCCAACAGAAATACACCTCATATTCACTGGATTGTATAATCATTTACACACGAGTGAAGCCAGGGGTAAATAACTTCTAACATGAAGGCAGTATAAAATTTTGGGGCATAACATGCATGACTCCACAGTTTGGATGAACGCAATTAACTCTTTACAAACACTAAAAAAAAAAGGCTGAAGACTTCACCTTAGGTCTATCAAATGTGTCTCTGATGAGCTGTACCAAAAGCGGCCCTGTAATCTGTCTCAATCTTCTGGGCTACTGGGCTTGATTCTCCCTCCTAACAAAAGCAACAGACCTTTAGAGCTTCCCCTGTGACCTCCAGACAGGCATTGCGCACACTGCTGTTGGGACCATAGACACACACATACCTCACTGCCCCTCATCATGATGCCATCCCTCCTCTACCTCTGCTCAGAAATTAAGGCTCCACAGCCTGTTATCCTACATGCTGGAGGTATTAGTTATCAGGGAATACCCATGTATCAGAGAAAACATATTAGGATAATGCATGCAAGTAAACGAACAAGGTCATCTCAGCCACGCATTCAGCCACGGGGTTACAACAGCCATTAGGATTATGTTCTGCAGCCTGGTACTCGTTGCTGCTGCTGTGGACTCACAGGTTGTTACGCAACTCTATTCCATTTATTGAGTGATGCTTCCTCTGGTCCATCACAAAGGGTATGTCTCCTGTTCCACCCCAAGAGCATGACAAATGAGAGCAACAGAGACAGACCAGGTACCTGTGCTACTGTTAGTGTAACTCACCAATAAAAAATAGTTTAAGAGAGGCAAGGTATGCATTATAACTGAAAAGGATGTATGTGCACAGCCTACACACATAAAAACCTAGTGACATTCCGTCCTAACTAAAATTATAGAAATGAAGGTAACAAAAAATTATAGCATAACAGTGATTTACGTGCTTTAGAATACACCTTTCAGATGACCAGTCAGACTAGAAGTTTCTTTGTTTAGCAAACTTGTATTCAATAATCCAGTAAACGTTACTGTGTCCATTTCATAGAAGTGCAAGACATGTACCAAGACCCCTGTAGTAAGGCCACAAATAGCACTCATAAGTTCCAAATCTCCTGTCTGAACCCCACACATTCAAATTCATGTTTCCTGAATTCTAGAGCTATTTAAGAAGGCAAGGAGCAATTTATAACCTAGTTAAAAATAATTCTTAGACCATGGGAGATATACTTAAAAATGAGGATGGTAAAGCAACAGCAATAACGGGATTTGGGGAGGTTTACTAGAAATCTATTATTTATGTGCATTTCTGGTTTCTAAGAAGCTCAGCCAAGGACCAGCGCTCCTTTTTGCTAGGCTCTGTAACAACACAAAACTGAGGCAGTTTTGTTCCCAAAACTTTTACAAAATAAATGTGAGACACAAACCAACAGATGAATACTGGCAGTTACGCAGAAATAAAAGAACACAATAAGAAAATGAGCATCAATGCCTGTTTCCATATAAATCTAAACTACTGGATTCAAGGAACACCCTGAAATTCCCAAGATATTCATATATCTTCCTTTACAGAAACTGCAACTAACTTTCCTCGCAATCTGTGTGCCTATAGGATATGTGACATTTTCATGACATAAGGAACCAAGAAAGCTGTATTGTACTGAAACCATTAGCAAACCTGTGAAGTAGCTGAAATCAAAAAGGTGTTCATTAGGTCTGCACACAAATGCCAAACACATGAAACTGATGAACATGGCAAAAAGCCTTCCCAGCATGCAAGTGTGCATCTTAGCACTGAGATTGGTGTTGCAGCTCTGATGGAAGACTGCCAAATAAAAAGTGTAGGTTGGTATACAGCCAAGGAAATGCTGATCACTCCTTCAAAAATTATCAACTCCTACAAAAGACTTGCTACTTCCTACAAGGACACAAAAAGCTATCCTTCACAATGGAAAAAAAGGGATTTAAATTGTGGGGGATTTAACATAAAAGGGGAGCTCTTGTTAAGCTTTAATAGAAAATGTACCTATAATAATAATTTTGAAATACCCATGCCAGTTTGTCTTTTATCTAATAGAACACTTTGATCTTTTAATGAAAGAGTGAGTAGAAAAAATAAGGTATAAAAAGCCTCTGGTTTTAAGGCTTAGGTAAGTAGGCAAGACTAACACATTTGTTCAATATTCATGCCCCCTAGGAGACCATTACCTTGAAATCATTACCTTTATTTTTCTCTAGTCTCAGGGATCCTGTAAACTTTTAATGAAATAATACATAAAAGTGGGTTCCATTCAGCTACAAATGCTCATTAATTGTTTGCTAATGCAACACATTTTTTTTTCTATTTGCTCTCCTGGCATTATTATAATGAAGAACAATTGCCTTATAAAGAAAGTTGTGCAAATACTGTAAATCATGACTTCTTTACCATTCTGCTAACTTGCCCTGCAGTGAACTTTTTTTTTTTGTTGTTAATTAACTTTCTACTGTTTGTCATTCCAATTAAATAGAGTAGGGCAATTACTTAAAGTGTTGCATGAAGAGCTGTAAAAGCTGAAAGGAAAAAAGAACCAACCCACTCAAACAAAACCAGCCAAAAAACTAATGAAGGAAAAAGGTCCCCCAAAAACCTAAAAGCCTTTGACAGCTTAGTGAAAGCTCCACCAAAGTTAGTAGACAAAGAAATAACAAAGGAGGCAGATAACAACAGCAGCATAGCAGCAAATTAAATGTACAGGTAAACTCACCTGTGGTGTTCAGATTAGTCAGAAGGAAATTAAGAAATTTTAGTGCTGTTAACACTGGAAGTACATAACATTTGTTAACTTGCATTTACTTCTAAAGACAGGCAGCAAAAATCTGCCACGTAGTGTAAATATATTGACCTCATTCTCTCAATGTAATGTAGACTGACCTTTCCACAAAACTCCTCTCTTACATGCTGCTCAGGTTGTGTTCAACCAACCTCATCAAGACATTAGAATTTTACCTGTAAGACCTATGGTAGACTGCCTTTAATAAATCCTATCAAGGTCATACACGTGCCTAAATTCAAATAACCTAAAGAGAATGTAATGTCTATTTAAAATACAGCATGCATCTATTTATGGTCATGACAGATAATTTCATTGTTCTGAAGCTTAAAGTACTTATCACATTCCTTATCTAAATAGCACTAGGTACCGTGACATAACTGCTGTGGAAAAAAAATACAATCTATTAACCAGTAATTCAGAGAGCTTTATCATTCTAACAAGCAGACACCTGATTGATAATATCGCCAGAAGCACACTTTCCCACTCCAGAAATAGAATAACATAGCACAAGGCTGAACGAGCTGTATTTTCTTGCCAGTTAATTTAAAAGAGAGAAAATATTTTTATAGTACTTTTGTGGTATATTTGTGAAGAAATTCCATTACAAATTAATTAAGGTTTTTAGTGCAGATAAGTAAAACTAATATTCAAGACCATCAAATTTATTACACATTTGTCATATTGTCAACAGAGACATACACGCAACAAAGACACAGAAAAGATGTCTTGGATAAGTTCAAAGGATTTTTAGCTTGCTTGATGGCTTGGGGTGTGGAGGTGGTGGGGTGGGTGGGGTAGTGGATGTGCAAAGTGATATTTCTTTTAAAAATTAATTCTGAGATTGTAAGGGAAATGGAAGGATCAAAGCATGTAAGTAAAATACTCAGTGTGACCATTCTAATTCTAAAAAGGTAAATAATGTTGATCAAAATAACTTTAAATGCTACAATAAAAGTTTACTCTTAAAGTTTAACTTTAATTGCAATTACCATATTTTCAATTTTTTGTAAAACTCAAACTACATTTTTCATTAAAGAAAAATGAGACAATTCCAAGCCATAACACTCATTAAAGAGAATTTATTAAATCTGTTTTATATTTGCAGTCTCTTTTCTATCAATAACCACAATCTTAGTTCTTGGGGAATATCTGTATTTCATTGATGTGATCTTTTGGGGAAACCACTGGCATTTAATCTCACAAAGCGTTCTTTCTGAAAAACACAAAAGATTCAGAGAAGCTACCAATGGAAATGTTACAGAGGAGAGCGAGTCACTTCAAGAAACACTGGGATTTGAATAACAGTGCATTTCTTTGTAGAAGTAAAACATACATCAAATCATTGAATCCAATAAGAAGAAACTGAAGGGAAGTGGAAAGAAACAGATTTTTAAATTAATAGTGTGGATGTCTAATTAATTCCATCTCAAGTGACAGGTAAACAAAAAAAAAAACAAAACCACAACACTAAAGGAAGGGTTCGGCTTTGCACAAGGCAGGGAAGTCTCCTGGGTGCAGACAAGCTTTTTTTCATGGGCTTGGTAGCTATAAGAGGAATATTGTCATACTAGATGAAACTTGAATTAAAAAGAAAAAAAGAATGATTCAATAAAATGGATGTGCCTGACAAGTATTTTTTTTTCTTTGATTTTGTACCTCTCCTGTGCTCTAATTGAGGTCTTCTCTAAAAAAATCATCATCCTTTTTCTGTGCTAGGTCCCAAACCCATGTTTTGTTTGTCATTCTCCTCTCAGAAGTAGTTGAAATATCTTTTCTGATATTTACCCTCCTAAATGAGTCTCGGCTACAAGTCCAGATGGGAGGCACATTGGAGGTGTATAAAAGGGACCATGTCCCTGGGACCTTCAGGATACCCTCTCTGCCATAGAAATGACAGAAGGATTGCATAAGTCACATCAAAACAGTTATTGTTGTTGTTGTGTTATTATTATCCAAAGGAGATGAATTTAATATTTGATGTTACAGGTTGTATGAGTGCATTTGAAGGAGGCAGCAGGTTTCTCCTTGCCCCAGCAATGCCATGGGCATCTCTTGGCAAAAGAATCACTGCAGAAGTCTCCTCAAAAGCAATGCCATGTAAAACCATCTTCTAGCACCTGATATCCCCAATATTCTTAATGAACACTTAGAATCTCTTCCCTGAAATTACAAATCCAAAGACAAACACCCTTCACTGAGGTGAAATAACACTCAGACCCACAGACTTCTGTCAGACCTGAGTTAATAAAAACTTCCCCACCACACAGACACCCCACTGCGTCACTCCTCCCCACCCCCACCCCACCCCCATGTATTTAAGTGTTTTGCCAATCCTTCTAGTTAGAATTGTAGTATGTTTCTGCTCTCTACAGGCAGCACTACATAAAACATTGCCTTTACAGAAACTTTGTAATGTTTATTTTTTTAATCACTATAACACTTGGATTTAAATTGTGTGGCTCACCATGCACATTGGCTAAGTAAAGGGAATTGCTATTCTTTGTATGGTATTTCCAGTGGTATTTTGATTTCATCTATCAGTTATAATGCTTCTAATCAGTGTAATCAGCTGCAATTATAATTAAAAATATGACCCTATTTTGAAATATCAAAAATTATAATATTCTTCAATTAATTTCTTAAAAATGCCTTTTACTTTGAAATCAATAGAAGATTTACTTGGTAGAGACTGAGTAAATATGGAGGACCTTACGATACGGTTCATTAGGAGTACTATTGTCTAGTAAGTGTTATTTCATTTAAAGCCCAATATAACTGAAATGTTAACTTCACTCTAAAAATCTCTTTTTGAAATATATTATTAAATATGAAAGAGAGAGCCAAGGTTTTTAATTACACATTTTAATTACACATTTTCCATAATTCCATAATATGACTGAAGATCCCAAAAATAATACCTACAAAAAAGCTTACATGGGAAGATGAATTAGTTATTGTTCAGTCAGGCTCAGGTGGTAAGGCTGAAAATGTCTGTAAAGAGCAGCATCAAAGAAAGGTGGGGGAACATTTCAGAACTGACAGCATGAACGAGGAGCTGAGACCCAATTAAAATAAAAGTTTAGTAGGATAGTGACAGATAGGTGTGGTGAACAGACTGGAAATGAGACTGAAACGTCAGTGTTAGCAAAAAACCTTTGATTGTGGGCAAGCATGGGTTCAAATTATTAACACATAAAAAGCAGTTTTCACCCATTCAGCTACCACACTAAATCCTTCCTACATAAACATGCCTGCAGCATGGCAACTAGACATTTACTATTAACAAGAGATTGGAAACCTCAAACTACTCTGTTATAAGGAAAAGTGAAATTCTGAAACTGTTTCCAGTTTGAACTGTGACAGCAAAGAACTTGTTCAAGAGCCAGAAGTTAATTATGTAGTGGAAACGTTGGGGGTGTTGATACTGGATAAACTGGGACACTGAAAGACCAATCAATCAGTAATTGTAGGCACTATAAATAATATACTGAATGAATGCCATACCTCAACTTCTGATATTCCAGGAGGAACAAAAAGGGATTTTTACTTCTTTTAATGCATATTTTGTCTCCGGATTGAGATTGTTTTGAGTAGTTTTTAAATTTTCATCAGCACATGAATGTGTACCACAGGATATAATGCTCACTGATTTGCCCAGCAACTCTATTTCAAAGATTTTAAAATTGAGATTTTTTTGCATAAGTGTGACTTTAAAATAACATCACTCTTCATCCAGCAGCGTGCTGCTAGGCTAAACCACAACAAATAGTGACTGTGATATGTCCCTGGTTTCCTGAGACATACAATAAGTGTGCCTTGCTGCAGGGTCAAAGGTATAAATTAAAATGCTATTTGAAGGTCTTAGACCACATGCAAGAGAAGTTCCACAAATATATTATTGCTCTGTGTCCTACACATAATCCTATTTACAGAGTATCCTGGACTAGCACAGGACTAGACTCAGTCACAAAGACCCTTCCAGGCCCCAAGCCTTCTTATGCCAACCTTTCATTAAAACAGGAAACAATATTGAATCGAAACCAACACAAGTATTAAATAGAAACATAAATGTTTTACCAGGAATCAAAAGAAACATAGTGTGTCAATGAATACTTGTCCATTTGGTAGTCACAGAATAGTTTGGATTGGAAGGGACCTTAGAGATCATCTACTCCTGACCGCCTGCCATGGGCAGGGATAACCTTGACTAGCCCAGGTACCAGTGTCTCACCACTCTCACAGTGAAGAATTTTTTCCTTATATCTCATCTCCTTCAGTTTAAAGCCATTATCCTTGTCCTGTCACTGCATGGTTTGTAAACAGCCCCTCTCCATCTTTCTTGTAGGCCCCTTTTAGGTACTGGAAAGCTGCAGTAAGGTCTTCTAGAGCCTTCTCCAGGTTGAACAACCCCAACTCCCTCTGTTGTCTTCATAAGAGAGATGCTCCTGCTCTCTGATCACTTTTGAGTCCCTCCCCTGGACACGCTCAGAAAGGTCCATGTCTCTCTTGTACTGGGGACACCAGAGCCAAATGCAATACTCCAGGTGAGGTCTCACCAAAGCAGAGCAGATTCAACTCAACCTGCTGGTCACACTGTTTTTAACGCAGCCCACGATATGGTTGGCTTTCTGGGCTGCAAATGCATGTTGCTGGGTCACGTTTAGCTTGTCATCCACCAATATCCCCAAGTCCTTTTCCTCAGGTCTCCTCTCAGTCCATTGTCTACCCAACCTGCAATTGTACTTGGGATTGCACTGACCCATACACAGGACCTTGCACTTGGCTTTGTTGAACTTCATTCATTTCTCATGAGCCCACCTCTCAATTCTGTCCACGTCCCTCTGGATGACATCCCTTCCCTCCAGCACATCAAATGCATCATACATCTTGGTGGAACCAGCAAGCTAGCTGAGGTTGCACTCAACGTTCATGTTCTGATAAAAACATTAAATAGTGTAAGTCCTAGTAAAAACCCTTGAGAAATGACACTTGTCATTGATCTCCACTTTGATATCAAGCCATTCACTGCAATTTTTTGAATGTGACCATTCAGCCAATTCCTTATCTACCGAGTGGTTCATCCATCAAATCTATGTCTCTCCAATTTTGAGACAAAGATGTTGTGTGGGACAATGTAAATTTTTTATAAATAGTTGCAGTACATAAATAGAGAGTTACTTAACTAAGCTGAAGTTCCTTACATTTTTTTCTTGTATTGAGGAACTAATGAAAGATAAACTAAATATTTTTTAAAAAGATATTCCATTTAAACCATCCAAATCTCATTCTGAGATCTTCAAACTAAATCCCTTGAAATTGCTTCATCACAAGATTCCCTGTAACTAAGTGCATTTAGTAACCTAGAGAGAAATTTGATTTTTAGAGCTGGAAGGTCTGCTCATAAGGACGATTACGATACCTAAAAGCCTGCTCCAAAACCCAGAAATCTCAATAGAAAGATTCCTGCTAACTTATACAGTCAAAACTCTTGGCTCTTACATGAGTTATAAAGAACAATGAAATATTTTGTAACAAGGTAGAAAAAACATATGTTATATCATTTATACCAACTTTACTATAAGAAAAATTATCTAAAAGCAGAATCTATTAAATCAATAAGTTAATAGATATCAATCTATTAAAGAAATTCCAAAACTATTTTTTAAAGACTAATACCACATAAACAATCTAGATGAGATCAATCACAAAACCAAGTGTCTGAGTTTCAAGTGGTATTCCAATGAACATAGATTTCACTGGCAAAATCACATGAAAAGGACATTTGATAGCCATTTCTGTCTTCTCACAATGGAATCACATTCATGACAAGTCAAAAGTGATAGGATAAAACTCTGATGACATCAGTAAAGCAATAATGATTTCTGGACTATATTTGTAGACAACATTAGAACTGATTGCTAAGAAAATTGCTTCTAGCTTTCTGCATAAATTTAAAATAAATTTTTCCATTCATACTTCTCAAACTTCTTTGAACTGAAACTACCAAACAGAAAAGTTTTTTTCTTAAAAGAACTCTTATGTGTTCTACCCATGAGAAGCCACTCACTTTGGACTACTGGAAAAATATTTTCTTGGCACACATTTACATCACAGCCTCAGGCCATTCCCTTCCTCTGAACTCTGTGCCAAAATAAGAAATAACATCAATTGAGAAAAGAAGTGCTGAAGAGAAAAGGCAGCTTAAATGGGCAGACAGTGGAGAACAATTTGCCTTATTTGAAACCTGTGCATAAATGTAAGATTATAGAAGAGACTAGTCTTCTATTCTATTCTATTCTATTCTATTCTATTCTATTCTATTCTATTCTATTCTATTCTATTCATTTTAAATGTCTTCTTGAAAGTCATGCTTTCTTACTTCTATTTCTCACAGTGTGAAATGCATCCATAAAGTCTGTCTATAAAACAGGCAACAAAACTTCAGTTTCAGGTCTTCAAGAAAAATGAAACACAACTAAGTTCTTAAAATAGTAATGAAAGGTTTGAATTTGAGAAACTTATTTTATTCTTTTTGCAGACAATAACATACAAATTTTTGCAAAATAATTCAAAGATCATAAGCTTGCTCAGCATGATCTTACTCACTGTCCTGAGTGCCTGCCAGACACTCAATATACCAATGATATTGTGGCTTATTGCAATAAATTTTATTTAACAGAACATAGAAATTTTAGCAGAAGAATAAAGTGTATATCACCCCGTACATTAGCATCCAGGGACATATTAATATTTCAAATAGGTTCATAGATAATTCAGCTTTGAAGAGACTTGTCTTAAGTCCAATTTACTGTTCCAAACAGGGTCAGCTATGAAATTAGACCAGGTTGTTAAAAGCTTTACTCAGTTTTGTCTTGATAGTTTCCAATGACAGAGAGAATACAATTTCTCCAGGAATCTTCTTCCAGTGTTTCTCCCTCTTCATATTAAAAAGTTTTGCTTTATATCCGGTCAGAATCTCAATGTATGCAATGAAATCTTACCTGCCCACAATCTGTCTCTCATCCCCCACCAAGCTGGTCCACTTGCTGGCTACCCAGGTTGTTTTCAGCTGCTCCTCAGCCAGTCTCCAGCCAGTATTCATGCAAGGGATTATATCTTTCTGGGATAAATTTCACAAGGTTCTGGATAGCCCATTCTTCCAGCCTGTCTCTCTCTGGACAGCAGCCCTACCCTCAAGAACATAGAATACAATCACTGGCAGCAACTACAGAAGGAATATGCCCGGTATTAATCATCCAAGTGCTACCCAAAACACATGAAATTCTTCCAATAGATAAAAAAAGCCCGATGACACATGGTGCCATGGATTCCTTTAGTCTGTAGAATGCTCTTTCATGGCTCACAAAGGGGACAAACATTGCACATTGCACCATTTGTGTCTGACTTCATTGGAAAAGGAATTGCAAGACATTTGCCTCATGCTTTTCTATCTGAAGGGTCTGGCAATGTTCTGATAGCACGCACGGTATGTTTACTAGCTGTAGCAATCCCTTATTGAACTCAATGTCAAATATAACCCCTCACGTACAGTAAAAGAGACAGCATGCTTTCATCCAAAACAGATACATCTTAAAAGACATGAAGATTTCCTCTCTTCAAATAGCCATTTCTATGACAAAAATTCAGGAGTTAAGGAGACAAATATAGGAGCAAAATCATGCTACACCATGAATATTTGTTGCGTTGAAACAGCAAAATGTATTACAAATTAATCAGAACTTCCAAAAAATAATTATAACAAACTGTTTCACACAATCTCACGGGCAGACCTACAACAACAACCTGGCATGGCCAACTCTGCAATGTTGACAGTAATGAAGCATTAAAAAGAAATGAGGACATCTTTTTTTACCATAGAAAAATATTTCATTTTTAAGCTTGAAGGGACTATTTTTCATAAAAAACCATGAAAGAAAACAGGGACGATTTTTTTCCAAAAAATATGATACCGCCTTACTGATGGTATCTGTTTTGTTCCATTTTTTGCCATCTTAGATGAATGAGAAAGCTCATGATGAAACACAAACCCCACTATTAATAAAGAAGAGAAATCTAAGGTGGGGTACATTTGTAGCACAGCCTGTCATGGCAGCATGGCAAATGGAGAAGATTGATTGGGAAATAGTGTACAGCCACATGTAGTCCAAATGAAGGGCAAACCTGCACCCCGTGTGTCTCTTTGGAAGGCAAGCCTTCAGTTCTTCACTGATGCATAATTCCAGCACTCACAATTGCATAATTCTTACAATTACAGTAGTGCTTGCATCAGCAAGTGGCTGCCAAAGGATGATCAATAGTCAAAACACAGGGGTGGGTACACTCATGTCAATAGGTACTCAATCTTTCCAGAGCAGAACAGGGTCAGAAGCTGAACTAATTAGTCATTCTGCCTGCTACAAGCTCTATTAAGCCTATGTTTAATACCTGGAGGCAGTGAAACGTAAACAGGGGTTATACAAGAATCATGGATCAGAGCACAGTTCTCCCAGGGGAAGAAGAAAGTCAATCTCACTTACAATCCTCTGATAAATGATTACTGTATTTCTAAACAGTATGTTCAGATAAACTTTTTTTTAGCATCCTCTCTCCTTCCCTTAAAGAATAACTGATTAGCAAGTTGCCGAAAAAGCATTCTCCAATATATCTTAAATACATTTCTTTCTGCTAAAAATATAAAATCATACTGCACAGATTTACACATTTTTTGCATGTCCTGGAAACTAATCTTTTTAAATTAGAAATAAAATCGAAACAGCTTTTTAATAATACTACAGACCACAGTGGAATGTCAAGGATTTGTAATATAATTTCTCCTAAAAGGTGCAAGTAGTCACAGTATGGTTCAATGAGGTTTTATTATTTTCATTATCTTCACCTGATACTCACTCTTATGTTAAAATGCATCAGATTAAAAAAAAAATCTACGGATTTTTGAGAAATTCCTTCACTTTTTTTTTTTTTTTTAGTTCAGAACTGTTTAATTACATCTTTAAAGTTAGCCTTAGAAGAGCAGGGCAACTAGTATAACATTTTTCCTTTGACTCCAAGAAAAAGAAAGCGTTTCCTTAGCTCTCCACTAAAAGCTGCAAAACCAGGCAAAAGTTTCTACAACATGGTTCTCTATACAAAAGCAGACCAGAAAAAAAAAAAAAGTTATAGTCAAAAAAACTTCAGGGGTGTAAGGAATGTACCAATACAGATTCAGTGACAATGGACACACTGACAAAGAGCTGTGCAAGGGGCCCATCTACATTTTTAACTCACAAAAGTTGATACAAGAAAGTAGATACGAGAAAGTAGATCCTGTATGTCACCTATGAAGACCTTGCAGAGATCTGGCCACAGGCGGGCTTCTAGAAATTGTACTTTAAAGTATCAATGAAATAAGAGAATGAAAAGGTTTTTGGTTTTGTTTTGTTGTTTGTTTTTTTAAATTTTTGTTTTAAACACATATAAATCATGGAAGATACAATATTATAAGATAGAAAAAGTCTGACAAAATAGATGCATTGCAGTTTCTGTAAGACTCTCCTGTATCTATTAATGAAAACATCTTACCAGAATAGAGTTGTTTAAAACAAACCCTTTGACATTCTCAGTTCCCAAATACCTACCAAAAAATGAGGAAAAAACCAACATTCTTCACTTCCTAGTGAATTGGTTTAAAGCATTTCTATACAATCACAGTTACTGGAGAGCTTTAAAAGATCTATCACTTGTGAATAGGCTAACGAGGGCTCAAATCTGCATCTGCTCATGGGCAACCCCATAACAAACCACCCTAGTTGGAAGGTTCTCTTTGCCCAAATATTAAAGGCAGTGCTGCTACAAATGATTCTGCACTGTATGCCCATCTTCCTCAGCCATCCTTGAGTTATCACATATTCAAAAAATCTAGTACTCACATACAGATGGCCAAGTAACTGCACAGATACTCATAAATCAACTGAAACTATTTCATTATTGTGAGTAATCATAACACTTTTCTTAGATGACATTTGTATAAGGTGTTTATTGTTGTCCTCACTTTTTTTTCTTACTAAACTGACAAAAAGGGGATAGAGAACCAGATCTAGAAAGCTATAATTTGCTGAGAAATGATCTCAGCTTTTTCCCCACAGAGCAAAAATAGATTTAAGTTTAGTTAATTTAACTTTTTCGTGAGAATATTAGACTTTGAAGACATGAATCTTTATTTTACTCTACTGGGACAGGAGGCAAGAGAATGTGAAAAAGAATCATTATCACTGACTTTCCATTTCTTCATAAATTTCAGAATAATAGTCAGGAAGATATTGCAACACCAAGTTATTTCTCTTACTTTTTTCTTCCATGGATTAAAAAGAAAGAGCATAATAAAAGTGATATGCTATCCTGCCCTATCAAGAAAATAAAGAAAATCCCATGAGAATGGTCAGGTAAGCCTGAATACTAAACCAATCCAACCAAACCAATCAAATGTGAAATTGTATTTTCATTTTATGTCTTGATTCGTGACAAAGATTTTACTTCTTTTAATAGTTCTATAACACAATTATTGTATAGGCATGTTTAAAAAAATGGACTTCTTTCTTTCATAGTCCAGCATTTACTCTATTTGATCATGGGAAATATAATGTCAACCTTTTGATGACATAATCATCATTCTTCTACATGATGATGGTATCAGAAACACAGTTTTATGATACTGAGAACAGATTTGTCTGATTATATTTAGACTACATTTAAAAATGCCTTTATGAATTATCCTTAGCATTCAGCACATACAAAAGTGCATATTTGTTAACAAAGAAGGTGGGATGAGGTTCAGGAAGTAGCATCAATCTCTAAGTCCAGACAAGCAATTCATGCAATTTAGATTCTCAAAAAACATCTAAATTGCTGTACAGAATTTTAAATCGTCTAATACAAGCCTGAATACTACAGTATGTTTAGGGGTTGTATTAACTTATGTATGCACACAAAATACAACTGCTATGCCATCTGCAGACCTTTGCCTTTAAGGATAGATTATTATTAAGCAGATCAATTTTCAGTGCAAAGCCAGGTTCTGTGAGGGGTTGTGCCATGCCAAGCAACAAAGTGCTGCTGATGTCAGTCAGGCAGAAGTGAGTGGTAGGCATGAAAAGTGAAATCGTTTAGCCAGAATTATCATATCATAGGAAACCAGCATCACAGGGTAAAGTTCACATAAAAACTTTGCCTCAAACAATTCAGCCCATGAGTCAGTGAAAGTTATTTCATATTTCTATAAAAAACACACATATCTCCTCACAGGGAGATTTGAGAATAAAAACTCCAGAGTGGCAAGACTTAAGTTATGTATAGCACATTAGAGTAACTTACTGCACAAATTCATTTCTACTGACATAATACTAAAAAAATTTCTGTTAAGGACAAGTACCTTTATTGGGCCTTTCTATACAGTGCACTGTAACGTACAGCATACCTAATCTCAGGCAAAACCCTTGTGTCAATATTTACGAATACTTGCATAAGCATATATACCCCTGTATAAGCCAATAAACTTTAAAACATCACAATTAGTGAATGACTTCCTGGGGATGGGAAGAGCAATCTGTATTCCGAGGTGGCACGACAATTTACTGAAAGTACACTCAAACATAAGAGACTGAGTCATAAGGATTTGTCAAAAGCCAAGGAAAAAGAATCAACAAAAATTACCTCTTTCTGGAATTCAGAAATAAGACTTGAGTCTGAATGAGCCCCAATTATGTTTACAGTATGGTTCAAGCCAATAGAATTCTCCAAATAAAAATGCATGTTGTGTAAACACATCCTAAGTACTAAAACAACTTCTATCAAAAAGCAACAGAACAGAAAGAGCTTTTACCTCTGAAAATGTCTATGCCTTTTCTTTATGACACGTGTCTATAATAATGTTCTCTACATCTGAATTTCATAAACTCTTAACCACGTTTGTGGCAAGGAAGATTTCAAGATATTTGACTAATAGGAATATCCAATCCCTACAACTGTGGATACCGGTAGGACCAGAATGCTAAGCATTCCTAGATTTCCACTATCCCAATCTACTTCTGTATGGTTTAAGAAAAAAATTAAAATGTAAGATGCACCTTACACAGGTGCAGAGTCATAGAATCATAGAATTTTTTATGTTGGAAGGGACATTTAAAGGTCATCTAGTTCAACTCCCCTGCAGTAAGCAGGGACATCTTCACTAGATCAGGTTGCTCAGAGTCCCATCGAGCCCGACTTTGAATATCTTCAGGGATGGAGCCCTCCACTGTCTTGCTAGACAGCCTGTTCCACTGATCCACCACATTCATATTGAAGATTTTATTTTTTTTTAAAGTTAAAGTACGTTCCTGTACTTTTAACAGATATATAAAAGAAGCACCTTCTCTTGGCCACCATCAACCAGATAAGCCTCTTAAAGCAACCAACCCATTGCTGCCAACAATAAATGTACTCAAAACCTTAGAGCTGTAGGGATGTTTACAGTAATGCTAATTTTAGGTGTCTCTCTCCATACATCCTGTAGAGATCAAAGACCCAATCAACCTTTTGATTCTATTGGGCATCCAGGAGTCTAAAAGTTAGATATCATAATTTTTATTCCACATTTTAGTTTCTACTATTTTTTTTCAGAAATCACTCATTGTCTTTACACAGGTTCTAAGATTCAAGGTATTTCCGTTTACATTAGAGGATCAATTTCTTCCCTTGTTCTAAAGGCCTCCAAGATCTGCTTCTACAGTAACAATTTAATAACAATGCAGTATGCTTAAGAACACAGGATCACAGTATCATTTGCTCAGCGATAGGACAAGGGGCAATGGCTCCAAGCTGGAACATAGGAAGTTCCATGAGAATTTAAAGAAAAAACCTTTTCACTGTGAGGGTGATGGAGCACTGGCACAGGCTGCCCAGAGAGTTTGTGGAGTCTCCTTCTTTGGAGACATTCAAGACCAATCTGGATAATTTTCTGTGTGATTTAATCTAGGTGATCGTGCTCAGGCAGGGGGGTTGGACTAGATCTTTTGCGGTCCCTTACAACTCCTGACATTCCGTGATTCTGAGAATCCACTATTTGGAGAACACCGGTATTCTTGGAGGAAGCACCATTCAAATTCATGCTATCTAAAGTTATATATTCCAGTCTCAGGAGTGTTCCTTGGGGATTTCAGGTATAAATTTTACCAGGAGTTGCTTACAAAGTATTAAAATACAAGACTAGAAAACTTTATGGCTCTGCAAATCTAATCTGGAAAACATACTGCATGTGCCATCAGAGTGCCCAAAGCTCAAGCCTCAACACAAGACTTGCATCAACATTTATTCAAGCAATAGCATAAGAACTATTTGATCTGAATTATTAGTAATAGTGTAGGAATTATTGTCTAACATAAGAGGTCCCACCAGTTTATGTTCAGCTCAACAGTGTTTAAGAATTGTGTATTCGCCATCCCAGAATGCTTAGAAACTCCCATAAATGATTCTAGTTTGCCTGGTACTCTACAAACGCAACCAGGATACATCCATCTCTTATCATCAAGATGAAATTTAAAAACATAGGTGAAAACTGTGATACAGGCAAAGGTGCAGCTGAGTTTATGGAAAGTCATTTTCAAAAGTATCTAAGAAGCTAAGGAACTCCAAAGGCTGGAGAAAGGGCAACTTGCCCAACATCATATGAGCTCTCAACAGCTTTGAGAAGTCAACCTAGATCTCCCAAATCTCCTCTCTGGTGCTTTAAGGGCAAGAACATCCCCTTTCTTCTTCACTGCTTCAGGCTGTTTTTTCTTCTACTTGGGTGATATTTTGAGCAAAGCATATATCAAAACACATGTTTTCACTCAATTAGTCGGCATCACACTGTGTCTTACTAATACTGCATGTGTAAGTATATGAAAATAGAGAAAAAGGGAAATAACATGTAGCAAATAGATAGAGATTAATATTCTCATTCTCTTCCCTCACATGCAGGCATACCTTCATTTCTGTATTGACCTGATCCACTTATCCACATGTCCATCGGTTCCTATGAAATTTCAAGACACACTTCATTATTCATTTTATTCACTTGACTGCCGTCTTGAAAACTATGTCTTCAATGTTTGAGTATTAATTCAATTTCCAAGAATTCTACCTCTGTTTTCTTTCCCCTTGTGTCTACTTTGGTGGATCATTAATTACCAAATGACTACGGATAACAGGTTTACGTTTAAGTACTCAGTGGTGCAGATGCCTGAATCTATTCACTAGCAAAGCCTACTTTTTCATTCACTGAGTATGCACAAAACAGATCAGCATTGATTTTATTGCTTTTAATTTATTTCCATTCAGTCTGAAGAGGTATCAGGCATTTGGTTAGAGAGCAGGCATATGGAATAATGATGCAGTTACAAGAGCCACGATATACTTTTTACTTTTACATTCATAATATCACAAACAGTAAATAGAGTTTTAAGGAAAACAGAAGACACTTTACCAGAAGGAAGACTGTCACTGTCTAACACTGGAATGCCATCAATTTTAGGTCTCCTACTGCTCACATAATGAGCAGAATCAGGCCCTAGATCTCAGAAGTAGGCCAGATAAGTCAGAACCTTATTTGTGTCTTAGTAGATTTCATTTTACAAAGTCCCTGAACAGCAGCTTCTCTCAAAATATCAGTTATTCACAACTTCAAAGGAAGCGAAATACTGAAAGTTTCAGATTATTGATATCATTTCACTGGCAATGACAGGAACAGAAAAGCTGAAAAGCAAGCTGGAATATTCAATGTCAATGCCAAAAAATAAACCAGAACTAGGACGTGTTTGGAACTCTGTGTGAACAATTCCAAGGCAGCAGTCTTATATGAGTTAGAGGTTACAGAAGAAACTGATTAAATATTCAAATTGAAGACTGGATACTGAAAAATAAAACAATTAATACTTCATTTTCCTCTTTACTAAATGCAGTCATGGCTTGCCAATCTTAATTTCAAGCCCAAATGACTTTAGAAACATAACAAGAGAGCCTGTAATGTGTTTGGTTTGTTTATACCTTAACAGTTAAATGTTTTTTTATTATTATTTTCAACAGATTACTCAAAATTATTTTGCTGATATTTTGACAAGTATGAAGAAATACTTCAAATAATAAGGTGTCCCAGCAAGGATATGTCAATTCTGTTTCCTTATACTTTATGTAAACAAAATGGCATGGGTAAATCCTTTGGGTTGGTTTTTTTGTGTGTGTGTGACAGTACAACCAAGGTATTAGTAACACGTGATATTTGAAATAGTCAAAACATAGCGAGCAGTAGCCTGGAAACTGTAGAAAATCTCTTTGATATTTTACTGCTTAAATGATTTTCACCCAGATGCTGGGTTGTGACTAGTGTTGCATAGTGATGTACAGGTCCTAAAGTAGCTCTAAACCCTCTGGGGTCCCAGGTCAGTAGGCGTCATATACTACCATTCTCTCCTGTATTTAGAGATCCCACTTCGGACAGAGACTGCATGATATGAGAGTGTCCTGGCCACATCTCCTTTGCTCTGAACACAGAGCAAAGGAGATGTGGCTGAACAAAAATTGTGCACTGAACAAAAATTGTGCACTTTTTCCCTCTCCAAAACCACTGTTTTTGTAAATATCTCTGCACTACAGTATTTTTCTAACAAATAAAACTAAATATGCACACAAAAGTAGTATTGCTTGTTTGTAATACTTGTTTTTTTGGTTTTCCACAAACACAGGTATATGTGGGACTTACTACAGTAATATAAGAGACAATTTTACTACTACCTTCTTCATATCTTTCTGGACACAGCAATATGATAAAGAAATAGATGCAGCACCAGAATATAGAAAAATAATACTACCTTCATTTTACATATATTCATGTGAAACTATCACTGACATGAAAAGTTTTGCTTAAACAGGCTACAAATTCCTGAGGACCAATTTTAGTAATTTGTCTTGGATGAAAGACCAAAGGGGCACCCCACAATTCAGGTCAATTATACAATACCTGAATTCTGACACATATTTCACAGACAAATGGGAGATATGATCCTGGATCCACACAGCTTGCAATCTAACTGTCTAAAGACAGTATGGGTGAAGACAAATGACCCAAAAGCATTTATCTCTCCCAAAGAAGGGAAAGAATTTGCAATTACAGATGTAAGAGTTTGCAATATAAATGACTTAAGGCTGCTGATTCCTTCCCTCCCTTCCAACAGTAGCTATGCACTGTACAACATTTTATTTGTTATTTTCCTCTACTTTGCTTTCTTTTACCTTTTTTCTAAAGCCTTATGGAAATTTGCTTGGTGATAGTAAAAGGATGTGTGCTCTTTTTTTTTTTTGCCAGCAAGCTTCAACAAAATTGCTAAATGTAAGCTTTTAACAAATTTTAATAAGGACTCTTGTAATCAATGCTATCTTGACTATGTGACTGTAAGGGGTTCCATTTAATGAAAAAGAAGAGCTGGATCAAGTAGACATTTCATTTTCTATGCAGTGTCACCACTCTTTTTTTAAAATACCACTATGCAGATAGTTCCTGCTTATCAGTCTGCTTCAGACACTCATAAAGATTAGCTACAAACCTGAAAAAAAGAAATCTTACAACTTCAGGAAGGGCTCTGTGTCCTAGACAGTTTTTAATGAGCAATCATGACACAAAAGTTCTACTAGAAACACGATAAACATGTCACTAATGGGAATAAAGTCTTTCTCTCCTTTGATTTTTTTTATTTTTTTAGAAATATGAAAGTGATCTAATACTGTAGTTATGTTTTAAGAATGCTTTCCTTTGAAGAGACCTGACATGTTAGAGACAGATTTCCAAGAGGGGTATAAGATCTCAAATCCCACTTTGGTTGCTAAAAAACATAATTAATGAAATCTAACTTTTTAAAAACTACGTTTGCTTTCCCGTTTAACGTCATAGTATTATCACTACTTGAGCTACAACATAGTATCTAGTACTCACTAATTCCTCAGGCTCTCTGTGATACACAACCTAGACTTTTCCAGACTTTTGGCACAATTTGGCAGTACAGTTCCATGGATCAAATCACGTTAAAAACCTACACAGAGCACCTGAGACAGACATAGCTCCTTTCACACCCAGAAATGTAATGATTTAAGTCTTCGCCTGGCACATAAGGAGGCCAACACGCTAAGTCATTTTTCTACTTGATCTGTGCCAGAAATCTGACCTTGTCTGTGCTTAATTGAGACTGCATGGCACACTGAGCAAAAGCTGTCATAGTCCATCTATGAAGCTGTTCTGCTTTGTAAGAAACACTGAACTACTCATGAAGCAATAGAGAAAGCAAAAGGGCAATTCCGCAGTCTCGTTGTTAGGGCATTCACCAGAGAGACACAAGACCTAATACTTATTCTGATGAATATTTAGAGATCTTCTTTATCTTGATGAAGCTTGTCTACTTTGTATAAAATCCTTAAATATTAATTTGAACTGGGATGAATATCCAAGTATCCTAAATGACCTTATCACCAGCTGTAGAACTATCTCTCTTCAAGCCAGCAGATAAATGACTGTTTATCTGAAACAGAATACCCCTAACAAGAATGGCTGACCCTGCTTTGAAAGCTCTCATGGCTCAAGAGCTACAGGAGTTCAAGAAATCAGATGCTTAATCCCTCTGTTAAAACCTAGGAAATAATGTAAACTGAGATATCCTTCAACATAAGCAAATGTTCTAATTAGATACAATAAAGGTATTTTCTCTATTAATTTTTTTAAAGAATGGAATATCTTGATCTGAATGTAATTGATATCAAGAAAAAATATACAACCATTAATATGGGAGGAATGGCAAGTGTTTCACACAGAATAAGAGACAGGAGGCTCAAAGCCATATCTTGTCTCAGCCTTATCACAGATTCCTAGGCCTGATACACCACAGGGATGGGCTGCTATCCAGAGACACCTCAACAGACTGGAGAAATGGGCTGACAGGTACCTCATGAAAACCATGAAGAGTCTCAAAGTCCTGCATCTGGGGAGGAACAACCCGATGCACCAGTACATGCTGGGTACCACCCAACTGCAAAGTAGTTCTGCAGAAAATGACCTGAGGTTCCTGGTGGACATCAAGTTCAACAGGAGCCAACGATGTGTCACTGTGACAGAGAAGCCTAGTGGGCATTTTGGGCTGCATTAGGAGGTGAAGCCTACCAGAAAGTTAAGGTAGCTGATCATTTCCCTCTACTCTGCACTGATGAAGCCACACTTACAGTACTGTGTCCAGTTCTGGACTCAACAGTACAAGAAAGAGTGAGCTATTGTTATCCAGTACTGGTGCCTGAGTGTTCAGCAAAGACCCACAATGATAATTAAGTGACTAGAGTCTATCTCCTAATGGGAAAGGCTGGAAATTCTAGGATTGTTCAGAAAGCTCAAAGGAGATCTCATTAATGTATATAAATACCCTAAGGAAGACTGCAAAGAAGCCTGAATCATGCTCTACTTGATGGTGCTCAGTGACAAGAGGCAATGAACACAAAACAGAAAATACCATTTCAGGGTTTTCTAGTACACTCAAATGCCATATACAGCATTCCACTTTCAGATGTTAGGATGTCTGAATTGCTTATATGAATCTATAAGTTCAGTATTCTACCTACATTCTACCCAAAAGAGAAATCTTGCAGGGGTTCAAAGTCTTAGATATTCTCTTCCTCTTTATTTATTAGTTGCCGTTATACTTATGGATGTGGTAACCAGATTTACAATTGACACACAAACATCTCTTCTTTTATCCCTGTCACTTTGCTATCAGAGAAATCACTACTGTCTCTAGGGAATTCAAAGTCTTGTGAACATCTAGCTCAATGTCAATGACCACATGTGACAATCTGACCAAGAGTGTCTGTCTGAAGAAAACATACCCCTTTTAAATGTAAGAAAAAAGTGTCAATTCCTTTACCTTTTGGGAGCTCATCTGTCCCTCAGATTCAGAAAGAGCAACAAATAACTAGATCTATCATTACTGTTAAAAGAATTTAAAGTTTCCATAAAAGTAGCTTTATCTGCTGTGCAACCTTACATGCAGACATGGCTGCCTGTACTGATTCTAAAACACCCAAGAGAGCACTTCTATTTCCTCAACAAATCATGTATTCACCAAGCTGGCCTCACACTGTACAATGCAGAAGACTGGTGTCTCTACAGAAAACTGCAGAGGGAGGGACTTGAACAGCTGCAAGCATACTCTTGGTTCTTAAAGAACAATAAACAACTAAAACTAAAAACTTAAGTACACCCACCTGAAAGCCTCATTCATAAAAAGGAAAGATTGGGAAGAATAGAAATATACTAGAGTTGCTGAAGGGTGTTTGTCAGAAGAGATTCAAAGTCAATGTCATTTTCATTGAGATGTTTTTAAGATTACCTGGATACCTCAATCCAATACCTTGGCAAAATAATTTTGCTTAAGTTCGATGCCACATGTCTTTCATCATGGAACGACATTTCTCTACATTTTCCTATCTTGGTGGAAGTTTCAGACAAAGATTAATTAAAGCCTACAAGTATGCTCTATTTGGTCCTTACATTTCAGTGCTTCAGGTCATGAATATTTTAAGAGGTGCCTCAGAGGACTGGGAACAACATCAAAGCCACTTTTGTCCCTAACTTAAGCTATTGCTGCACAAGCAGTGAGAAGATCCATGCAGAAGCTGCAGCTCTATTGTAAAGTCTGTATGAAAGTAGGTAAGCAGTACAATTTGAGGTTTTAAAACTGTGGAAGATAAAGCCCTTTTTTCCATTATTTTATTTCCTTAAGAAAAAAAAAATAAATCTGCTAGATAGAGTTTCGCAGATCTTTATATTTCCATTTATAATTCAATGTTCATTGTTACAAATTGCTTAGGGACAAATTTTAGCCCCTTCAAATAGTTCACTACTCTGCTAAAATGACAGTAAGCCACAAATATAAAATATTTCCAGTTTTTTTTTACCCTGTAGCAAATATTAATAAATAAATGAAATTCAGTCCCTCTCTAAGTTGTTACCTGTGATCAAAAGACTAACTAGGAGGAATTTATTAGGGCAAATACTGTATGTAGAATTAATTAGTAATACAATCATTGACCTTGCCTAGGAAATTGAATCATGGAAGATATGCTTAAATTTGAAAAAGCAACTGTAATAAAGTATTTAAAATTTAATGTACCTCATCCAAGGGAAAATTAATTTATCCTTAATAGAAAAAACCCCAAAGATTTCATTGTAATTCTATGCAAGGTAAAGAATGAGCACTCCTGTAACTGAAGCAATTATAAATCATTTGCCACAGCATTTAAATGATAACTATAAGAACTTTAAGAAAAGAAACTAAGACTTTGTTTCATAAGTGGAACACATATAACATTTATGTATTAGAAACAAATACATTTCCCTGAAACAGGATTGTTTATCTGTGAGACAAGTCAGAAGTTTTAAAAGCTTTTCATAAAAGGGACAGTAAGTAGACTACCCCACTTGTTGCTCATTACCTTCAGGAAATCAAAAGTATAGTGTGCTCAGTCAGGGATTAGGAGCCCATTGTCCCTAATACAAGATGTGCATTTAATACAGACATTCCTTTATGCATACTTCAGCACCTCTGATCATAAAACAGGATCAAATTCAGCAAAGTAGTGGAACTTAGTTTAAGTCTGTGTACGCACACTGGTATCTCCCAATTCAGAACAGCACATGTCTAATTCCACTTTGACTCATTCCATTTATTTGTCTTATTCCATTTCCTCTTCTAGGCCTTCACAGAGTGGCTATGTACATGTTTATGACCTAGATAAAGATCTGAAAGAAATTCTTCTTTTCAGGTTAAAGGCACGTGATTGCATTTTTAAAAACAGATGTAGCTATTTAAGGGCTCATCCATTTGCACTAAAGCATAGCAGATCATTTAGAAAATTAATTATATTCACTTTTCTGCTATATTTCTGTTATTCCTACATAAGTCAGAACAGCATATAGTTAATGCACATGATAATTATCACTATTACAATTGGTGGAACCCAAAGAGATATATAGCTTTAATCTTCTGAAATTTTTCATGTTTAATGCTTTTCTGAAGAGCCTAAAAATAGCACTGCAGATTTCCATCTAATCCAAATAATATTTTTATCTCTTTATGGCATATGTATTTTCATATATATATTTACTTAACCTCTCAAACTTAACTAATTTTTTTACTTGTATAGTACATTCACAGACTTAAGATGCTATTTTGGCATACTAACTTAAATTACATTTAAAGAAAAATAATCCAAATTATTATTCAATTCAATCTAATGCAAGCAGCATTGAGTCTAACAAAAGTGGAGCAGTAAGAAATAATTTTAACAAAGGTCCTAAACTCTTCCCAGAAACCTCATCCTGTAAAGGTCTTCTGCAGTATGCTAGTATGGTCATCGCATTGAGGTACATTTCAGTTAAAAGAGGAATAACTTCCAGAGCCAAGACCCATACAGAGATGTCTCTACTCTCTTTTTCCATACTCAGAGAGCAATCCAACTCCAGCAGCTCTATTCATTTCATCTGTGCCACAATGTGCTAGGATTGTGAAAAGAAAAAAAATCACACATTCTAAACCTTATCCACTAAAATCATTGGCCAATTCCTAGCTACTCCAGTACTTCAAATATTTTATTTCTTTGACTCCTTTATCACTTCCTAGTGATTAAAAAATATTTTGTTCTCTGGTAAACAGGACTTCTAATTCTTGGATATGAAGTGCTTTACAGCCGAACTGTGCAAAACCTTTATCACCCAGCCAATAACCTGTATATGAGCCAATTCCTTATCTTTCTGAAATTCTCTTTTCAGTTTGTAATTGCACTTCCTTCAAAATCAGCTTGTTCAGAGAGAAGCAAACTGATGAAGCAATGGATATTCTGCCTGGAGAAGGAAACCATTCTTCCTAATCAATCAACAAACTAAATAAGAATTCAACTAAAGATTTTCTAGAGAGAAGGAAGAAACTGTGTATCTGCATGCAGATAGATACAGTCTAGCGGGAAAGCACAGGCAGATTTTAAAACAACCAGATGCAACTTGGAGCACACAGAAGTGATACAAAAAAAGTTACATGAGCATATATATTTGTCTCTCCTCTGGGAAAAACATCCCAACAATTACCACAAAAGCTTAAGGTATGCATGATAAAACATCAAGGCTGCACTAAGAGATGCTGAGAGATTGTTTCTGTACTTGTCATGACACATAAGTTTCACACATATGAAAAACACAGTATTTCCCAGTGTGAGGGAAATGGCTTGTACTTTGGAGACGCTTCTGTATCGCACACTGAAAAAATTTCTTACAGCATACTTGCCATTCATTTAACTACCTTGTGACTCACTTGTATTCATCCTTCAATACAGTTGATAGATCATCACAGTTCTTGTTGCTGTTCCTCGTGAACTGTTGGTTAAATGTCACTGGACCCTCACTGATTTATAGATACTTTAAATTATTGAAGCATTCTTTTACTTGCTTCTTATTAAGTGTCTACTTCCTCATATTCCCAGGCCTTCATTCACATTTATCTCACTTAGCCGACTCCCATCTCCCTTCTTTTCTCCCCTTTTGTTGAAGACTGAAACAAAGTAGATGCCAAGAATGTCATCTATCCTCATGCAATCTATTATTTAGATTCTTCATTTTAAAGCGACTGGATGACCCAGAGGATTTTTAATTGGATAAAACTTTCCCTGTTGGTTGCTAGGTCATGTCTGTTATAGGTCACCAATGACTGAGAGCTGGCCTCTGCATAACAAGTGAATGATTTCAGGTGATCACAGAGATGATGGAGGAATAACTTTATTGTGTCACCAACTCAGATTTCAAGCAGTTCAAAAGTGGTTTCAGTCTAACTTCTTACAGAAAGTTTGAGTTGAATTTCTGATCATATAAAAATCAGTGAATAAAATCCTGACACATATATGGAGCTTACTGTATTTTGTGAAAGGAAGCCTCTTAATAGACGGAAAAAAAATTACCAACCTTGCAAAAAGAAATATGGGATAAACAGAGTTATGTGAGTGGTTAAACTGATAGCCATTCATGTTGAGGTTTATTCATTTTGCCTTTTATTATAAAGAATTTTATTTACAACACCTGAAAGTCTGGGATCTATGACCTAACCCATTTGTTCTAATTTTAATTGAAAGCATAAACAGTTCTGACTTCAATGCAACACAACACCGTGACAAGTCCTTTGCATACACAGAACTCTATAAAGAGAACATCAGATAAAGTTGGCTGGTTAATTACAGGTAGGCAGATGCTGTGAAGCAGGATAGCAAGAGGGGAGCACTCTGCATCAGAACACATATCCAGATCAGACAGAAGCGGAATCCAACATGCCTGTTCTCAAATCTGCTTTTATAACACATCTATTTCTGCGATAGTCTTCAGAAGCTCAGCTTTGCTGCTGAATTCTCAGCTAGGTACTGTCTCTGCCAAGAACTATAGCCCTGAAAATCAAATATGTGTTCTGTAACCTGCTACATTAAGCGTCTTTGTCTCACATACACACAGCAAGAGTACACTCTTAATATTATTTGCTGTTAAAAGAAAAGTAGAAGTAATCTTAACCACATTGTTTTAAAAAATAGTGTCATCATTATCACACAAAAACCTGACACGACTATATAAATTTTCTGAAATGGAGTAATCTTCATAACTATCAATACATTCCATTTGAAACAGCAGCAGAAAGAAACTGTGTGTTCTTAAAAAATACACCAATTATTCACATGACACTGTTTTGGGAGGAGAGCATTTTCCTGGAAAACAGCTAAATGAAGTACTTTTTTTGAAATATTAATCTTATTTTTTCCAGCTCTCACTCACACCAATCCCCTTTTCAGATTTGAGATGTTAAAAGTGATTTTTTTAAGTATTCTGTTAACTTTTCACTAAAAAATTAATATGAAGCTGAAGATGAAAACTGAGATCATAGGGAGATTTCAATTTTTTATTGCCATCCTCTACTTGCCTCTATCACTTTCATAAATTCACAATGAGCCTCCTTTGGTCAAAGTATGTATATACATGTGTTGACACTGAAGGCCTGTTCATCTAATAAGAACCAATATGTGTTTCCCAGTTGTTTTTTTTTTTAATATATGCACTTAAATATATTGACAGGTACACATGGACAAGTTTGCACACTCAAATGAAGTAAATGCTCATATATGAAGAGCTGTGACAAATATATACTGGTTCTCACTAGAGAAGCAGGCCCTCAGGGTCAGCAGTAATACATAAACATTAAGCAACTTGATGTCTAATTGACAGTAGCACACAGGTTCCTACACACACTTTCTGGTATTTAAAGGGACTATTTATTCACCTCTGTTAAAATGCTATGCTTAATTTTGGATGAGAAAATGCATGTGATGTTGAGGAATGCAACTAGAAAGGTAGGTAGAAAATGCACTTTCACCATTATATAACAGATAAGTAGAGTAAGAAGTAGATTTCATGTATTCAGTATCACAGACTTTTGTAACAGAAAAGCAGAACAGTGTTTCATCAACACATGCAGCCAAATTGCTAATACTAAAAATTAATGTATTATCATTATAATCACCAGTCTGCTCTTGAGGTAGGGAGTGGAGTATTTTGGAATATTTTTATCTATTTGAACTGAGGTCTTATCCCTGTATAAGTTGGTCTTTAAATCATGTATCACTTCCACTAATAAAAGATCTAGGCTTTAATTATAATAATTTGTTCCTATATGGTACTTTTTAATATTAAATTTTCTTAAAGTATATTAAAGATCCTTATCTTTATTCCTGTTCTAAGGACAGGTGAGCAGAAAGATCAACTTCCATAGCTACTGTAATCTCACAACCACAGAATAACAAAAGCTCCCTAGACCTGTGCTGTCCTCACTAAAGAACACTTCTCCCTTAGAAGAAATGTTAGTTTCATACCCATCAATTTTAAAGCTACAAGCAAGACAGTGATTTTTAAACATATATCTTACAGGAGAAAGAAATAACCCTCCAAACAGGAACACAAATATACACAAAAGATAGCCTGGAGCAATGAATCCATCACCAATGTGTAATGTCTTATTGGGAAGCAGTAGCACTTCCTAGCTACAAGAGATTTCTCCCCTAGAAAAATCGCCTCCAGTACTAGTTCTGTTTCACAGGATGTGAACACCAGGAGGGTCCCTGCCCTGTTTGTCTGTGGAGGCTTTCCAATTAGAAAATTTTACAAGGTTTAAAGAAATCAGAAGCAGAAAGAATTTGTGTGAGATCAATAACAGTGATGCAGAGCGAATATGTGAAACCAAGGCTGTGAACAGTTCTAGTTGTCACACTTCCCATGACAGTCTTTGTCCCAGAACCCTGGCCAGTGTTCTAATTTAGATTATTATGAGGTTTTTAGTTAAAATTCTCCCTACAGGTTCAGTTGGCTGGGACAATTGACTCTTTCTTTCCTGTATGAAGTGCAAGCAGAGTTAAACTGGGCAGTGTTAAGCAGCTGCTGTGTTTGATTCCAGCCAGGCTGCCATTGACAAAACATATTGAATGACATTGAGGGCCACTGAACTGAGAATGAGACACAAGTACCTGGAGTGAAGAGCTAACTCCTGTGAATCAATAGCAAAACTTCCTTCAGTATCAGTTTGGGAAGCATTTCATAACTTTGCTATTGCTATATACTCTGTGAAAGTCATTGAGCCTCTTTGTTTTCCTTTATTGCCCAATTAACCTAATACCTCTGTTAAACAAACAAACAAAAACAAACAAAAAAACCCCACACAACCCCCCCCCCAAAAAAAACTAAAACACAAACCCACAACATAAACACTTTTTATATTGTGATAACATACTAAAGTAGCTTAGTCCTGACCTCAAATTAACATGAAGGCACAAACAGATTGCTGTTATGGCACTAAATTACAAAACTCATAGACATTTTTCACTTTTTATGTACTTGCTCACTATGACTCACTGAATATTTCACCAGAATGTAGTAATTCTTCACGGTTCTAAGTTATGCTCTGGACCTTCAAAATAATGCGCGCACACAGTTGATAGTAGCTGTTGGTTGAAGTTAAGGTGACAAGATCCCATCAAAACCCAAAAAGATCCAGAGAAAGAACTGATGCAATAGAGATTTGCAGTGCCAGAAGAAATCAAAGGGAGCTCCATCTGTTTGGATGTACCTGCCAAGTACAGGATGTCCACCATGCAGGATACAGCTGGATAATATGACCAAATGGACAGCAGGCAGCTGAACACTCTGCCATGCAAAGCAAAACACAAACGTAAGAGACAAAGACCAGTCTCCACAGTCATTAGCTACTGGTAGAGGGGAAGAAACACAAGGAGAAAAGATGCATATTTGGACTCTTATTTAGGAAAATCATAAATCCTTATCTCAGCCTAAGGTCTTTCAACTTTTGCAGAAGAAAATGCAAGCATCTTTCAGCCACCCCACGTGAATTTATTTGCATCATGTATTTGCATGCTTTTATTTGATCTTGCCTCACTGCATATCTGTCTGGTATTTTTCTCCCCCAGTGTAAACTTAGTTTGTTATTTGTAATTTGGTTCAAAAAAAAAAAAAAAGAAGAGACATGATAAATTGTGAAAGTTATCGATACATTACAGTACAATACAGTAATTATCCAAGGAAGACTTTAAGTAAGCAAGACCTGCATCTCCAAAGAGGAAGATAAGCTTCAATGTCATCACCTGCACACTAATAAGTTTGTGGAATTTTGCAAAAGAAATTATTTTAGCTATACTAAAGACGCATAGTGAACAGCCTCTGGTGGCGAAAACCTCATTTGACATATGAAAGGTGGTTAAAGGGATAACTTACCCGTAGGCTATGATTTGAACAAAAACAAAGAAAAAGGCTTTCTTGCTTCCAGGTGTTTAAATGTGCTCCAGATTACCATAAGCAGAGTTTTCTGTCTCCTTGGAGCACAAGTTAACATACAGCTCTGTGAGACACTAATTACTGCGCCAAAGAGTAGCGATAATGACAGCCAGATATAACGCACCTTGTAGAATCTCAGACAGCGCTTAGGAATTCATTTAATCTCTCAGACAGGGCTCAGTTTTTCAAAGCAAAGTTACAGGTGGAACTTTTCTAAACTGCAGTTACCTGGAGTGGCAGAGGTATTGCTTCAGTTGTATGAAGCATCCCTTCAGGCAGAGGCTTCGCCACTCTGGGGAACCACAGGGAGGTGAAGCATTCCAGAAATGGTTATTGGACAGCACGGCTAGATTTATACACTCCCTTCCACTACTTGCAAAATAACTTGAAATTTTACGTTTCCTCATCTGGAGATGCTCATATTTTTTTTTTTTTATTTAATGGTATGGATTGCTTTTCAGCTACCCCAAAAACAAAGGCAATTTTGTTGAGGATGCCAACTCAGCCATTCACAGGGAAATGAGTTAAGACTCCTTAGCAACTCTTAGAGCTAGGTCACAACATATGGGTCTGAATTTGACACACTACAGACAACCCTGTTTATTGTATCTATATATTCTTTCCATTCATTGCAGAAACAAAGATTCAGGCTAAAATCCCATCCAAGATCCTTTTGGAGGTATAAGTATGGTTTTAGCTCAGATACACCTAAAATTGTAAAAAAAAAAGAAAAAAATCAGCACTGAGGATGAACAAGTGCCTTCAGAATAGCTTCAGCCTTCCAAACTGTCTTTGTGTTTAGTACGCCCTGTTCATGTTCCAGAAATTTGTATTGTTTCATTCTCAGGTAGTCTTCCAAATGTCCTAGTCTTCCCTCCCAAAACACCTGCAAATTCTGAAAACCAATTTGGCAACATTTTTCTAGTAGAGCTTCAAGAAGGGAAAACTGTTCTCATTCCTCTTTGGTTGATCAACAGAAACCTAAGAGCATGAACCTAGCATAAATACACTTCCAAAAATGTGATCATCAGATAGTGACTTAAACTTTTACTTCTTGCTGTGCCATAAGCTGGGTTTTTTTACTTACTTCTTGCCACTGAACATAGTCCAGAAATAAAAAATTGATGTCCCTTTTTCCTGCCTCCTTGGTATCTGAGTCATCTGCTCTCTTGAATTCTGTGCTCATCTAAAATAAGAATCTTATACAATTACAGGATTTCCTCTCATGACAATTTTGGTGTGACTAATGGTCTCATAGGCATATGCCAAGATCACTTTCATAAGGCACTGGCATCTCCCAAGATCCAAATTTTACCGCAGTCTATTTGAAGACATGCCCACATATTGCAACCCTTAATAAATATTGCCAGCACGTTCACCAAAACCAGGTTTCATACACACACTTCTCAATTGCAACCTTTTGCTGCAGTAGTACTTGCAGTAACTGGCTCACGAGATCTTCTAAAACATATATATTACAATATAAAAAAATGAAACCTTTGTAGCAGTGAAGTTTATTAACTTCAGCTTTTTGTCAGCCTGGCATAACCGAGTTAAGTCCTGAGAATGAAACTTCATTATAAAAATTAAGCTGAAATTAGTCCTGTGCTAGCTTGTGCCCTCTAGATAGGAACACAGAAGTTACCTGCCAAGTACAAATTAACACTGTTCCTTTATAGATTATTGTGCTTAGATATGAGAAGTTGAAGAGCAACATGGATAACATTTAAGGATAATGAATTGCCTGAGGGCAAAGGAAAAATGCATAAGTCTAAAGTGTTAAGACTTACTGAAAGCTATAGGACATGATGACTTCACTAGAAAAACATCATAGCCTGAGACTGTCTCAGTATTATCATTGGTGAATTATGCATTAAGGAACCTGCATTTAAAAAAAAAAAAAAAAATTTTTCAATAGTTTTTGCTATATGGGGTAGAACTAAAGAAAAAAGAAAGCCTTGGAGCAACTGAAAAAGCAGCCAAGTATCTTCAAGAGAGTCCCATACCTGATGTAGCTACCTTTGCAGAAGACAAGGCAATCTCCACTTTCAGTTGCAAACTAAGTCTGAGTGAAGCAAATTTTGACATTTGCTAGCTACCTGTCTCTACCTTCCCTGCTTCCTTAAAGACAACCTTTAAAATAGTGAGAAGTGCAGTGTCTCCTTGTGTATTTGTTGGAATACATTTTTGAAAGGGAGCTAGCACAATTGCATCCTACAGTGACCAGATTTTCCCAGAGAGTTTGGACAGTACTTTTAACTTCAGAAATACAATTCGCTGGCATTTGTATGCTTTAGTTCATTGAACAGAGAAGTCTATTAGGCAATTTAATACAAAAGAATATAATATCCAAATTTACTATTACAAAACTTCATATGGCTACATTAAGATTTAAAAATATTTCTTAATTTTATGGTATTAATTTCATTTATAAAAAAATATTTTTTCCGGTAAAGAACAGTATTTCAGGAGTGGTAAGGACTGAAGCACCCACTACGATAACTGTGTTCTTTTTTCTGCCTGAAAAATTTATACAATGAACCTTCAAAAGAGGGCTAAAGTTACAGCTCATGATCATGTAATAATATGGAATAGGAGAAAAAAGGAGAAACAATACTTTTACATCACACTTCTAACCTGTCAAAAGAAAAAAAAAAAAAAACCAAACCAAAACAATAACTGTTTTCAGAAAATCTAATTGGAGAATTTAGCAAAGTAATTCTAAAGTAGGGTGCTTAGGAAAACCTGCCTTCTTGGCTTCATGGAGATATCCAAAATGTCTAGATTGTCTCACTCGATGAGGATGTCCCTGTACAAGTGCCAAATATTTTCTGAGAAGCTATGTTCTGCTCCTTACAATATTCCATACAACTGTTGCTAATCAAAGTGTATTTTCCTTTTTGGTAGGTCATCAAAGTATCCATTAATATGCAAGTCTGTCAGGTTTTAAGAACATACAGCACTTACTCCTAGATCTAGATTAATTATTTTTGGACATTTTAGTGTCTGACGGTATAGATTCTCACAAACCCTAGATGTTCAAGTTCTAAAGACTATTAACTATATACTATAATTTAAAGTTTTTTTGCTTTAAAGACTAAACTATATACTAAAATTTTTGATACAATTCGGTGGAATCAAAAAGCCTTCTTAAACTGGTTTAAAATTTGTAACAGGAACTTCATTAATCAGAAATATATCAGTGAAAGGTCAAAGAGAATGTTATGGTAGGAGCAGTAATTTGCTCTGAAATAAGTTTTCTCCCTGCTACATTCCCATTAAGATGTTATCACAGTAATCAAGCAATGCAAAAGGAATACAGAAAAATTTGGAAACAACCAGGTAGACAAATTCACAGATCTATTCCTTGATGTTGCGGAACCAACCTTACACTGCATTCATAAGGATTCATGTGTTTGACCTTGAATATCAATGCAAACCTGAAGCATACCATGAAGTTAGCAAGCTCACGCACCACTGATTGGTATTCACAAAGGCTAACATTTTAATATTCAAAATCTCATCGTTTATGAAGCAAAGGTATTTACAGAAAACTAGTTAGGTATTTTGCATGTGGCAAATATTCACCCATCCCTCCTATTTGCTGAGAATGCATCACATCACTTTTATAAACGTTATTCTAACATTCAAAAATATCAAGAAAATACTATCAAATTTGAACAGTAAACTGAGAAGGACCAACACAGCTGTGAAAATGTGATGAAATTTCAATAATTGAAATTAAATTTAATCATTAAATTAGCTAAATCAAAAGTTTCCATGAAGAATCAATACTCTGGGATTTCATAAATAACTATAAAAATATGGCTGTCTGGTTGGTCATAAACCCTAAGGAAGACATACTAACCAGTCAAATCCAGGACTTGAGAGAGATCTAATATATATGTATCCAGTATATATACACTTAACTATGTACATATATAGTATGTATATACTCTGGCATGCATGATTTCAGTGTTTCAGTCCTTTCATGTGATTTCACTCCTAGACATACACAGATTTTGACATCTATGACAGCAAAACCCCAAATCATTTGTGAAACAATGTGGACCAAACCCAGAGAACACAGAAAATACAAGCAATTTAGAAGTTCAACATTAAAAACCATGGTCAACTCTAATAATTCTAATTTTTCATACAAAGTATTCTTAACCAAGAACCTGTTGAAACTCTCTGTGGAAGGGAAAGATATGTATCATGATTTTAGAGCTCTGGCTGCTGAATTTCACATGTTTATGTGCATGGATTTTGCAATTATATGGTTTCCTGATCCTCCGGCCCTCAGTTATCACTAGGATGACTCACCAAAAAATTATTGCAAGGCATGTAACTTCTAAGTCAAATAAGCAAATTAGCACCCTGCATATCTTAAATAATTTTCTTCAGAATCAACATACTGTCAGAAATCCTCTACCATTTCTGTGAGATTACAGAAGTCTGAAAGAAAAAAACCTAACAAGAGCACAACACAAGGATTTGGAGTATGGCTGAGGTAGACAAGCTTCTGTGGTTATCTCTGGAGCACTCTGAACATGATCATCCCAACACAACTTTAAACTCCCATGCTGCCCACAACATCTGCATTCAATCTGCCCCACATAACACACCAATTCAGTGCTTCACTCTAAGAGGCTAGCTCCAGGCTTGAGAAACAGGACTGAAGTATCAAGTTGATGCTTACAGAGTTAGACGGAGCTACCAGGTAATCAGTTTTCTTCCAGTAAAGTACTGGAAATCCCTTTTAAAGTAAAAATACATTTTTAAAACTCCAGAGGACAGTATTTTTTGGATAGCAGAATGATTTCTCCTTATGATAAACTCAACTATTTTGCTGTTACACAAAAAGAAAAAAAAAATCTTAGCCTTATCCTTCATACTTTGTGCTTGCAAGTCTGCTACTACCTAAAAATGCTTCAGACAAAAACCAAGTGAAAGACCTGCTTTTGAAACCTCAGGCATGACTTGCTAAAGTCTAAGGCACAGCATCCTTAACTTGAGTCAGTTTTGGAAAAACCTTAATTAAGTTCACAGCATTTAAGATGTTCAGTATCTACAGACACATTTTAACAACACCTACTCTCTCTCCTCCCATAATTTGAATTTGAGAATATATCTGGACTTTTGACATGTCCTTTTGCAAATGAAGAACTCATGAAATATGCCAGGCAACTTAATTTTTTATCTGTGAAGCCTGCAGAAAGAGTAGGTTGCTTAGAAATTTCCAACACAGACATCCTAAAACAGTCAGTCATTCAACATAATTCAGCAGAAAAATTAAGTTATACACTTGTGCATCTCATGGTGACATGTCAATCCAAAAAAGTTTATGGAAATCTGGCATTCACAAAATGAATCATACAAATTTTTATCCCAAGACAGAAGACATGCATTAAAAGTTCACAACATGAAACCATATGAGAAATTAATTTAAAATATATTATAAACTCTGAATTAACATTACATTATATTTATTCCTTTATAATATTTCCATTTGCCTCTTTCTTTCACTTCCTTCCCAAGAAAAGGGGAAGTGTTGTTGGGCTTTGCCTGGTACGTGCTAGTAACAATTTATCCAGTAGCTATGATGCATTCCAGAATGATACATCTCAAAATTGTACAAAGCAAATATAATTTTGTTATCCATTTGGGTAAGAGCTTAATCTTTCTCTTTGAGATATCTGCCTTTTCAGCAAATAAAACTTGCGGTATCAACTTCATCTACTACTCTGTGGGTGGCAATACCAACTATTTGTCTCCGCACAAGACTGTTTCATATATTTTGCATTCTGAGCCTGGTTTTGACTTCCTTAAATCTCTTGCCCATGACTACTGAGCTATTATATTAAACTGCCTATGCTTCTTCCATATGACATTTTGTCTCTCAAAACCTGTGATCTTTTTCAGGAATAACTGCTTGACTCCACACCTGAATCTGGCATGCCTTTCAAATGCCTGCATCCAATATTCACAGCCTGTGCAGCACATGGACAATTCAACCTCCTATTGGCTCAAGAGCTTTGAAAAACATCCATTTCTAAGGAAAGATCTTGAAATTCCCAGGTTTCAGGTTTGTGGCTCAGTCTACAGAAAATATATACTTCATGAGAGAATCTCACTACATATGGTTCTTTCAAACATCTCTCAAAGATTCAAGGTGAGTTAATTCAGCATTTTGTTCAGTGCTATATCTTATGACAAACACAGAAAAAAAAAAAGAACAAAATGGGAATAAAGTAGAGGAAAAGATGGTAAGAGTATTAATCATTTGGTTAAAAAACCCATCTGACTCAAATGCCATTACTAGCTATGCTCTCATGATGCCAGCACTTCGATTTTTAGAAACAAATTTTGCAGCAAAGCTCTTCAAAGTCTATACAGCACCCAGTTAGACTAATCAAGCTGAAAAGATAGAAATAAGATACATAAATGGAGGTTAAAACGAACACCCACAATCTGAATCACCTTGTGCAACAACTTATTGGTGTGTACAATAAAAAGTATGGCACTATGGTAAATATTCACTTACATAGTTTGTTTGGAAGGTATTTTACCCCTCCTCTAATATTAAAAATACATTTTTCAGAATCTTTCTTTTCTTCCACATGTTTAAAAAACATCATTACTTTTTCTTCTAACAATTACATCTGCAAATTTCCAACTGTCTCAGCTAGGGACAGAAACATTACTGATGGATAAAACATTCACTTATTTCATAATGCAATCAAGCATTATGAAATTGACTTGAAATTGTACTCAATAGACATATTGAGTACAGGAATAAAATCAGCCCAAGTCCTACAAAGATTTATGATTCTTTAATATAGGAATATATGATCAGTTCTAATAAAGTCATTAGGATTACTCACTTTAAGGTAACTGATGATGTCTTACATTGAAAATATAGAAATCTTTATAGGTTTTCACACAATTAAGTAATACTACAGACTTTTCTAGACTGGTTAAATTTTTCTGGGAAAAAAACAAACCTCCATGTCTATTCCTTCACAAGCAGGTACGATCAGATTTGTGCCACTAACACTGAGCAACAGATCGAACTGGAACTCTTTATCCAATAAAAATCCTCACCTGTAAATGCCATACAGAAATAAAAAAAAATCCTGCATATGAAACAAACTGATGCAGTCATCCTCTCCTTTCGCTCATTATTGATTTATGTACTTATTTCCTGAACTAAACTAGAATAAAACCTAGTGTCTATTTATTTCTATTAAGGATAACAGGCATAGGTAGCAGATATTAAGGCACTGAAACAAAAAAAAAAATAGTCCAAGAGGAAATTCAAGAATTTATCCTTATGCCTGATAACAGCCATGTGGTTTACTTTGCATAAGTCACTGAAGCTCATAGGAAGGTGATAGCAACTTCTGAGTTCTTCCCTGAGTTTTCCTGACTAGGTACGTTCTGGCTCATTAATGCCAGCTATCTCAGTTTGAACTAGGAATATGCTTTTTGGAGAGGATAAAGATTTTTGATACCATATTATTCTGAGCTTTAAAAATAAACCTGCACTGTACAAGACATCTCTTCCAGAGTGGCTTGAGTTCATTTGTGGTATATTCTTGTAATGCTCTGGTGGTTTGACCCTGGCTGGAGGCCAGACTCCCACCAAAGTTGCTCTATCACTCCCTTCTTAGTTGGATAAGGGAGAAAATATAAGTTGAGAGGCTTTGAAGTCGAGATAAGGACATGGAGACAAATTCTTCAATTAGCATCACAGGCAAACCAGACTCAACACAGAAGAAAGGCAAGAAAACTCTCTAATTTATTAGACTACACAGAGAAAACCGGAGTCAAATAATGAGAAACACAAACAGTTCTTGAAACACAACCCCCCCCCACCTCTCCCTTTACAGACTTCACTATTCATGATGTTTCTCCTCTCCAGGATGACATAAGGGAAAGGGGAGGGGGGGAGGAAAGGAGGCTTCCGACTTTGGGCAGTCCATCTTGCCT
>VXBZ01004115.1:0-70752 GCA_013399135.1 Heliornis fulica | reverse complement strand
TCTTTGGTCACTTCCTCATGAGTTGTTCTCCTTGTGGTGGGAGGGGGAGCATTTCTCACACTCTTTCCCTGTGCCAGCATGGGGTCCCACCCACAGGAGACAGTCCTCCATGATCATCTCCACATCAGTCCTCTCCCATAGGACCTCGGCTCTTCACCAACCAGAAAACCTGCTCTGGCGTGGGCCCCTGTCTCTCTGCGGGCTGTAGGTGCTGCCAGGGGCTTGCTCCAATGTACGTCACAGATTCTTCCATATTCTTCCACCTGCTCCATGGTGAGCTCATGCCCAGCCCAGGTACCTCTCCACGGGTACAAGTGGGGTCTCTTTATCTTCCATGGGCTGCAGGGAGACACCCACACCACCATGGTATTCTCCACAGGCCACAGGGTATCTTCTCCTAGCACCTCCTCCTCCCCCCTTCACTGACTGTGGTGTCTGCAAAGTTTCTTACATCTTCTCACTCTCTTCTCCGGTGGCAAAACGTGGCGCTTTGCATTTTTCTCTCTCTAAAATGTGATTTTCAGAGGCCTGTGACCGGCGCTGATTGGCCTGTCCGGCCTTGACAGTAACAGGGTTTGGGAGTTTGGCCTTGGGAGCCCAGCTGGGATTTAATCTGTTAGACCCTTAAGAAACTTTCTAGCCACTTAAAGAAGCCACATTGCAAACCCACCACAAATGCATCTCATGACTTTCCTGGACAGAAAACAGGTCATTCTCAGCAAAGAATCAAAAACTCATTCAAGATTTATGACAGAGAGGGACTTCTTAACTACACAGGTTCACATAACCCAGGTTTTGTTTGTCTGAGCTGGGGGACCAGTAACTGAACTGAGTTTTCAACAGCAGAGTTAAGTTCAGCAAAGGTTACAAAACATTAACATTTGTTTCCAATGGGATGAAGAACTGCCTCAGCCAGTAATACAGCAAGTAGAGCACTGGAACGGACAGTTTCTTTTTTCAGTTTTTCCTCGCAATAATGATTAATATTAGCATTATGAGAAATCGATCCTCTGGCCATTCCTACAGTCTCCGGCAGGTTTAATAACTGATTTCATAAGCAATCACACCACTCTTTAACCTATACCCGTGACACCTCTTTGAGGTCTTGAAATATATTAAAAGCCCCACTCCAATCTCCCCATATCTACCCTCAAGTTTTGTAGAACACGGACCCCAGCACATGGCTGTGAACAAAAGCCACGACAGGAACATTAATGGCAGAGTGATTTTCCTGGGAGCTTGCTTAGGATTTGCAACTCTAACATCTGGATGCCAAAACCATAGTCTGTAAATATCAGTCTTATTCACAACCATTCACACACACATACAAAATCAAGTCTGAAATTAGAAAAAAGTAGTTTTCTATGAAGGACCGATAAGGCCGCAATTCAGAGTCAAAGGCACTTCAGTGAAAGATAAGTACCTTTTAAAAAGGGCTGATCCTACACCATGACAAAATGCAGTTCTTTTCCATATGCAGCTACTAACACCACACCAAAGGACACAAAAAAGACAATTTAGTTCAGTAGTTGCTTGTAAATCATGATAGTGTGTATGGGACAACATGGAATAAAGTGTAATTATATTGGAAGATAAAATAAGGTAATGTTAAAGGATCATTAATAGAATGGATAAGAGAAATCCCAGGTAAGAATTCATAACTTGAAAGCAACAGGTTTGAGATAATTATCTTAACTACAAATATAACAATGAGATGCTAGGTGAACACTGCATCTCAGTTTACCACAGTACAAGCACTCTCACAAGAAGCAGCTTCTATTAATCATAATGCCTGATGTTTTCTTGCTACCTGTTGGTTAGGCCAGGTCACCTTTACTGTATTAGCTTTCACCATTTTCTCAGGCTAAACTTTAAGTCTTGGAGTTCATGCTAAACTAAAAGTATTCCCTTCAGATGGAGAACTTCTAACAAATCCTAATGCCTTAATGAATGTTATGCTATCAGATTCAGAGATGCAAGGTTTCTTTGAGAAATAGAATGAAGCTTGAAATACATTGCTTCATCAGAATGGAATATAAATTTTATTTCTGTAAGAAAGTGTTTCTACTGTTAACTCTTTTAGAGTTTGAGACAGAGTAAGAGAAAGGAAGACAAGTGTGATTGAACCAAAGTGGTGTGTATACAGCAAAAGGGAGGAGTCAAAGAGGAGACACCAGGTCAGAGTAAGGATGGATGGCATACATTATTTCCACTGTCTTTGAAAAAGCAAAATTTTCAAGAAACATAAGAGGACTAGAAGTTACTATTATTTTGTACACAGATATTTGAGGTAATCTTCATAGAAGCCTAGCTCTCTTGCATTGTAATATTTCCCCTCAAGCCACAGAAAAGAATTCTGTATACACCTCAGTACTGGAGGGATGGGGAGCTGAAATAGGCAGTCTGTAACAGAAGCTGAAAATTCAACTGATGGCTCTTTGGGAAACAGTTCTATGAGATTCCAGCAGAGCTACATCAACTTCTAAATTTGGGGGTTCTATGTTTGTAATGGATACATTACTGACTTCTATTTACTTGCTAATGATCTAGAAAACACAATATAAGGTAACCAACACTACATTATCACATTTTGTTCTTTTTCAAGGGTTTCTTTACATTCCTTTTTTCAGTCTTGTACCTACGGACTAAGAAAGTTGATATGCCCTTAGTAATCTATCAAGAAACCTGATGAACCCTGCTTCTGTATCTCTAAAAGAATACTTGAGTGTACAATCTAATTTAAAATATACATGCTCTATAGCATGTATTGAGGCAATGACAGTTAGTAATAGACACAGATAATCAACTGCTTTTGGCATGTTGTTAGCTACCTTCCTTACAGTTTTCATAATGAATTGAGAAAGAAAATATTTCTACAACTCTGAAGTTCCCTGAGGAACTAATCCAATAAAACAAAAATTGTTTTTTATTCAAGTTAGAAATTCAGTGACTCAGTATCAAGGCCTTATTATAACCCATAGTAGGATATCTATAAATACAAATGACTCGGAAATGCAAACTTCTGAAGTCACTCTATTGGAAGTTAAGCAGGGTGGTAAAAGGCAGAGCTGGGAATGAACTACAGCAGTTCCTATATTCCTTAACTTATGTCCAAAAGTGTGTCTAATATAATGTATCTTGTTTTGCAGAATGTTGTATCTTATGTACATTATGATGTATCTTGTTTTGCAGTAAAATCTTGTTTCACACTAGAGCTTTGTTGAGAAATAGAATAGAAAGAGAAAGGTATTGCAATCAAGTTATGCTGAGCAAAATCAGATACATAAGCAAAAAAAGAACATAAATTAGTTCACCAGAACAACAACAAAACAGGATAGCGATGGACCCCACAGACAAAAAGAAACCCATGTGACTAATACTGGAGAAACGATTGAAATATCAGTGCTCATAAAATCTGAAATATTAAAAGATATGTTAGGACATTAATTTCTTGGGTAAGAGCCCTCTTCCATATAAAAAAAAATCCTTATATCTCTCCATTCCTTGACTAATAATCCCACCTTTAATACTAGCAGATGTAATGTCCCATTTGTGAGAGACAGTTCTAAGCCTACTGAAGGTTGGTATGTCAGAGCAGCTAAACCCAGGAAAGCAAAAAATGTGCAATGAAGAAACACAGAATACTCCAGAAAACTGCAGATCTCTTGGGAAAGTCTGCAGAGAACAAGACCTACAACTTTGGAACTGTATCTCTCTTCACATCACTTCTCATTACACTGGTTCTCATTACAATTTTCACTAAATACTAGTGTATCAGACTGAAATACTAGGTTTATTTTTTTCCTGCACGATTTAACTGTGTTCAACTTTAAAGGTATTATTCTATTATTGTAAACTTGAAATGTGATTCTATTACAATAAAAGCTTTATTACAAGGCAGTCATTACTGATATTCAAGTACAGACTGAATTGGTGTTTCTGTCAGAAATCCCAACTTTCCATGATCCCTGGGACATTTCAGGTTGCATTAGCTTCTGATACATGATAGCCATGGGGCTCTCAAACAAATTCAAGTTTTCTTTTTTTTATCAAAGGGTTACCTTTTTTGTTGTTCCATTTTGTGTTGCTCTACCATAAGTGACTGAAATCTGAGAGGTCATTTTTGAGTGCCAAGGTTTAAGAACGCATGACTTAGTCTCAGGGGCTCTGCTGCCAGAAAAGAATACTTAAATGAGGTAGGAATGTGTGAAATAAAAAAATAGAAGTGGGAAAAAATTCTTGTTAATAGAAAGAGTAAAAGTCATCTTCTAAAGTGACTAAGACATATATATACACTGATTTGTAATTCAGTACAATATTATTTATTGCTCTATCACATTTATATATCTAAATGCCACCTTTTTATGTAGATTCTTTGCCATGATGAAAGAAAGCATTGTGAAAGTCAAGTTCCATTTCTTCTAAGATATGCTGTTACATATGTTGAAATAAACACTTTGCATGTACTCAGGTATATCTACAATCCCAAGGGCCAAACCTGGTAATGGCTGCAATTTATCATTATATTCAAAACAATGGGTATTCACAGCATGTATACAAAATACAGAGAGTTTATACCAGTAAGAAAAACATAACGTGACTGATTTTTCAGTTCTTTATGTGCAGCTGCATTTGCTACATTCTAAGGCTCATTATGTTCCTTCTGGAACAACACAAGATACCTGGTTTCCCAGGATACAGAGAAAGCTGAGGTACTCAATGAATTTTTGCCTCAGTCTTACCAGGAAGGGCCATGGTCACACTTCCCAGGACACAGAAGGCAAAGGCAGGGCCTGAGAGAATGAAGAACTACCCACTGTAGGCGAAAATCAGGTTCAAGAATATCTAAGCAACCTGAAGGCGCGTGAGTCCATAGGACCTGATGAGATTCATCTGTGGATCGCAAGGAGACTGGCAAATGAAGCAGCTAAGCCACTCTCCATCACATTGGAGAAGTTGTGCCAGTCAGCTGAAGTTCCCACTAATGGGAAAAGGGAAAACATAGCCTTGTTTTTTAACAAGGGAAAAAAGAAAGACATAGAGAACTGCAGACGGTTCAGTCTCACCTCTGTGCCTGGCAAGATCATGGAGCAGATCCTAAAAACTCTACTTAGGGACATGAAAAATAAGGATATGATTGGTGACAGCCAACATGATTTTGGTAAGAGCAAACTGTGCCTAACAAATTTGGTGGCATTCTACAATAGGGTTATGGTGCTGGTGGACAATGGAAGAGTGACAGATATCATCTACCTGGACTTGTGCAAAGCATTTCACGCTGTCCCACATGACATCCTTGTCTCTATATTGGAGGGACAGGACTTCACTGATGTACCACTCATTGAATAAGGAGTTGGCTGGACAGTCACACTGAAAGAGGTNTCCTTATATCTCTCCATTCCTTGACTAATAATCCCACCTTTAATACTAGCAGATGTAATGTCCCATTTGTGAGAGACAGTTCTAAGCCTACTGAAGGTTGGTATGTCAGAGCAGCTAAACCCAGGAAAGCAAAAAATGTGCAATGAAGAAACACAGAATACTCCAGAAAACTGCAGATCTCTTGGGAAAGTCTGCAGAGAACAAGACCTACAACTTTGGAACTGTATCTCTCTTCACATCACTTCTCATTACACTGGTTCTCATTACAATTTTCACTAAATACTAGTGTATCAGACTGAAATACTAGGTTTATTTTTTTCCTGCACGATTTAACTGTGTTCAACTTTAAAGGTATTATTCTATTATTGTAAACTTGAAATGTGATTCTATTACAATAAAAGCTTTATTACAAGGCAGTCATTACTGATATTCAAGTACAGACTGAATTGGTGTTTCTGTCAGAAATCCCAACTTTCCATGATCCCTGGGACATTTCAGGTTGCATTAGCTTCTGATACATGATAGCCATGGGGCTCTCAAACAAATTCAAGTTTTCTTTTTTTTATCAAAGGGTTACCTTTTTTGTTGTTCCATTTTGTGTTGCTCTACCATAAGTGACTGAAATCTGAGAGGTCATTTTTGAGTGCCAAGGTTTAAGAACGCATGACTTAGTCTCAGGGGCTCTGCTGCCAGAAAAGAATACTTAAATGAGGTAGGAATGTGTGAAATAAAAAAATAGAAGTGGGAAAAAATTCTTGTTAATAGAAAGAGTAAAAGTCATCTTCTAAAGTGACTAAGACATATATATACACTGATTTGTAATTCAGTACAATATTATTTATTGCTCTATCACATTTATATATCTAAATGCCACCTTTTTATGTAGATTCTTTGCCATGATGAAAGAAAGCATTGTGAAAGTCAAGTTCCATTTCTTCTAAGATATGCTGTTACATATGTTGAAATAAACACTTTGCATGTACTCAGGTATATCTACAATCCCAAGGGCCAAACCTGGTAATGGCTGCAATTTATCATTATATTCAAAACAATGGGTATTCACAGCATGTATACAAAATACAGAGAGTTTATACCAGTAAGAAAAACATAACGTGACTGATTTTTCAGTTCTTTATGTGCAGCTGCATTTGCTACATTCTAAGGCTCATTATGTTCCTTCTGGAACAACACAAGATACCTGGTTTCCCAGGATACAGAGAAAGCTGAGGTACTCAATGAATTTTTGCCTCAGTCTTACCAGGAAGGGCCATGGTCACACTTCCCAGGACACAGAAGGCAAAGGCAGGGCCTGAGAGAATGAAGAACTACCCACTGTAGGCGAAAATCAGGTTCAAGAATATCTAAGCAACCTGAAGGCGCGTGAGTCCATAGGACCTGATGAGATTCATCTGTGGATCGCAAGGAGACTGGCAAATGAAGCAGCTAAGCCACTCTCCATCACATTGGAGAAGTTGTGCCAGTCAGCTGAAGTTCCCACTAATGGGAAAAGGGAAAACATAGCCTTGTTTTTTAACAAGGGAAAAAAGAAAGACATAGAGAACTGCAGACGGTTCAGTCTCACCTCTGTGCCTGGCAAGATCATGGAGCAGATCCTAAAAACTCTACTTAGGGACATGAAAAATAAGGATATGATTGGTGACAGCCAACATGATTTTGGTAAGAGCAAACTGTGCCTAACAAATTTGGTGGCATTCTACAATAGGGTTATGGTGCTGGTGGACAATGGAAGAGTGACAGATATCATCTACCTGGACTTGTGCAAAGCATTTCACGCTGTCCCACATGACATCCTTGTCTCTATATTGGAGGGACAGGACTTCACTGATGTACCACTCATTGAATAAGGAGTTGGCTGGACAGTCACACTGAAAGAGGTGTGGTCAATAGTTCAATGTCCAAGTGAAGAACAGTGATAAGTAGAATTTATATGAGGTTGGTACTGCCACTATTTGACATGGAGATATGGACAGTGGGATCAAGTACAACTTCAGCAAGCTGTATGGTACAGCAGACATGCTGGAGGGAAGGGATACCATTCAGAGGGACCTGGACAAGCTTGAGAGGTGGGCCTGTGAGAACATAGAGTTCAACAAGACCAAGTGCAAGGTCCTGCATAATGGGTTATCACAATCTTGGGCACAGCTACAGGATGGGCAGACAATGGACTGAGAGCAGCCCTGAAGATGAGAAAGACTTGAGAGTGTTGATTCATGTAAAGCTCAGCATGAGCCAGCAATATATGCATACAGCTCAGAAAGCTAACTGTATCCTGGGCTGCATCAAAAACAGACTGACCAGCCTGTCCAGGAAGGTGATTCTGATTCTCCCCCTCTACTCCATTCCTGTGAGACCCCACCTGGAGTACTACATCCTGCTCTGGGGTCCCCAGTATAAGATCGATGTTGAGCTCTCAGAAGCAGTCCAGAAAAGAGCCACAAAGAAAGCAACCTCTTCAATGGAATCAAGTTGAGGGAGTTGGTCTCGTTCATCCTGGAGAAGAGAAGGCTCTGAGGAGACCATATTGCAGCTTTCCAGTACCTGAATGGAGCCTACAGAAAAGGTGGAGATGGATTCTTCGTCATGGAGGAGTATAGTGATAGAACATGGTCTATCACTAGTCTACTATTATGAGACATTTTGGAAAAACTTCCATAAATAATATTCTATCTTGAATCTATAGAAGAAGAGAGGTCTCACTGCATAAAGTTTATTACCAGCATGAGTCTCCAAATTTGTATGTGGGAAGAGCAAAAGACACCCAAACTAGCTTTTGATCAAGTCTCCCACTAATCAATGGGACAGGTATGAAAACAGACCTAAAGCAGCTGAAAACAATTCTGTAATATGAGGGGAGGGAGATGGCACCCTAAACTTTATGCCTTACACTGGCACAACTGACTAGAGAGATCATATTGGCAGAAAAATGTTTCCCCACCCCCTTTTAAAAGTATATCAGAAGAAAAAATCTACACTGATTCCTATGTTTTCTGCCTAATATCTTCCTGAAAGGTACAAAAGCGATCATTATTGCAATGCTGATAAAGTGCACTTCCTAGCACAGAAGGTCCTTCCCTTTTTGAAGGATCACTTGACAAAGGAAGCCAAACCCTCATAGCCAGAAAGGCCACTCCACAGCAATCACTTTACCCATCAAACACAAGGCTGTGTCAGCTGCACTGAGGATCACCTGCAGCCTGATTGATCTCAGCTAGCATTTGTCTCCTTGTAATTATCTATCATTTTGGTTGCCTTAATCCCATTGTTCAATGATTTATTCCTCTGCCTCCCCAATTCACCGTGTTGATGTCAACACATACCAAAAGACATTTGTGAAACATATCAGAGCTTTGGCAGCTTGTATTCTCTCCTTACATGTTAAAAATAAGTTTCTCTTCTCTTAATTTGCTAAAAGATCACAGCACCTATCATCAGTATAATACATGCTGTGAAAGGTCACTGTGTTTTCCTTGTGCCTTGATTCTGGAAGCTCTGGAAAGTTTTCCACTATAAGATATAATAAGTTTGTTAGGTGACATACTGTGATATCAGGCATTGTTTTAATTGCAGTTTGCTTTACCTGCACATGAATTCTGGATAAAGCTGGGGGGAGGGGACAGGGGAGGTGTGGGTTCACCAAAACAGTTATTGAAACAGCTGTTACTGAACAAAGCAATGAGAACAGATTACCACTGATTTTAAAAAATAAAACCAACCAAAAAACAATACAGAAATGTAGTGAAACCAGTACCAGAATATTTTATTTATCACTACTTTTACTTCACAAGTGGAGAGAAAAATTCTTATCACTGGAATGACAGCCACTCCACAGATAATATAAGGAAGTCTCTTTTGCTTTAACACATTTATTTCATAGAATCATAGAATTTTAAGGCTGGAAATGACCCCTAAGATCATCTGGTCCAACCATTAACCCACCGCCACCAAGTCTACCCTTAGACCATATCCTCAAGCACTGCATCTACCCGTCTTTTAAACACCTCAAGAGATGGGGACTCAACCACCTCCCTGGGTAGACTGTTCCAGTGCTTGATGACTCAGTAAAGAAGTTCTTTCTAATATCCAACCTAAATTTTCCCTGGCACAGCTTGAGGCCATTACCTCGAGTTCTGTCGCCTGTTACTATGGAGAAGAGACCAACCCCCACCTCACTGCAACCTCCTTTCAGGTAGTTGTAGAGAGCAATAAGGTCTCCCCTCAGTCTCCTCTTTTCCAAACTAAACAACCCCAGCTCCCTCAGCTGCTCCTTGTAGGGCCTATTCTCCAGACCCTTCACCATCCTCGTTGCCCTTCTCTGGACACGCTCCAGAACCTCAACATCAAATTTGCTGCTGTATTATGCAACATGGGGCATTTTTTTTCTTTGTGTATTTGAAAAAGTCAGACACATCTTCACCAGGTCAAAGAAATTAAAAATCACAACTCTATCATGCTAATTAATTATGTTTGAATGTTAGGCAGACCATGCAGTTAATGGTAAGCTAAACATCCATGAGATTAAAAATCAAACCCCTGAGCACTGGCAGTCATTAAACATTCAGAGCTGCTTTGTGGGTAAACAAGAGGCTAAATTACACTCTGCCTACCTGACGTTTTCCTGCAATTTCAGCTGAATTCATTTGTTAGCGAACCACAAAGCACATGTTTAAGTACAAGCAGATAAATAATGCTGTGATCATTTGTATCTCTAATGTTATTGTATGTCTTTCTGTATCAGGACATTTCTTCCTTTTGAAAAATTGCCATATTACCATGTTAATATACTGGTTAGCGTTTCCACAGTGACTGACACCATGTAGAATATCCCTTTAAATTTAACATGCCACAGTGCCAATCTCCCATCCAGTGTGAAAGCCTCTCTTGTAGAGTATCAATATATATTCTATCCATGCATATACTGAACAACAGAAATGCTGGTTTTGCACCTGCTATGAAGGCAAGTGGTACACACTAATAAGCTTCATGTTTACATAAAATCATAGAATCATAGAATGATTAGAGTTGGAAGGGACTCCCAGAGGTCATCTAGTCAAACCCTCCTGCAAGAAGCAGGGACACCCCCAACTAGATCAGGTTGATCAGGACCTCATCCAACCTGGCCTTGAACGTCTCCAGGGATGGGGCATCCACCACCTCCCTGGGCAATCTGTTCCAGTGCTCCACCACTCTTACAGTAAAGAACTTTACTCTAATAATCAATCTAAATCTCCCTCCCTCTATTTTGAAACCATTACCCCTTGTCCTGTCACAACAGGCCCTACTGAACAGCCTCTCCCCATCTTCCTTGTAGGCCCCGCCTTGAGGTGCTGGAAGACCGCTAGAAGGTCTCCCCAGAGCCGCCTCTTCTCCAGGTAAAAATGATCTGATAATTATTAGAAAAGGAGAGTCAGATACTTTTAGATGTCTGTTGAGATTCTTATGGAAAAAATATACATGCATATTGCCAATAATAAAAAAAAGCATTAAAAAGTTCTTTTAGAGGGTATTTCCCTCCCCCTGACCCCCTCTTCACAGATGTATTTGGTGTTTCTTACTTCCATGTCTCCTTTGGGAAAAAAACATGACAAACTGAAAGCTGGATAAATATGCCTAAAGAAAAAATGTTGGCCAGTAACAGACATATAGGCAACACACCAGACATTAGGTGATTCTTACTCAGATTAGTTCTCAAGAGAGACTTGTAGCAAAATGATATCAGAAAACAGAGCTGATATCCTTGTCCTAAATAGGTCTTAATACCTTTTCTTCTACAAATCTGCCCAATCACTATTAAATTTATGTCATACTTAAGCATTCAATCCTTGTTGGCAAATAATTACTTCTCCATGTATCAGAAACTACATATTATCTTATTTTTCCTTTTCTTTTCTCTTTTTTAACCTATTTGTCTGCTAGTTACTCAACTAATAATAGGTTTTTATATTAGAAGAGACAGAACAATATTCCCAGTTGCTCTGGATTTTAAGACATGCTCCCCTCAATCACTACTTTCTGAGCCCAAAGCACACTAATTTATTTAATTAATCCTGAAACAGAAATCATTGAACATCTTTGATCATTTCTATTTCACTTCTCAATAACTTTCTTGTTTACTTTTTCCTCAAATATTTTAAGGAATACTATACACACTTCTGAAAACATAGGAGAACTGCAGACCAATACAGTGGGTCTTTTTTCCTTTATTCCTTTACCAGTAACTCCTAAAGTTTAACCTAACATTTTAGACTAAAATGATTTTAGTATTCCAGCTCCCAATGTGCATCAATGAAACAATATCTGACTCAGACATTAATGTGGAGTACATAAAAACCTGTGACAGATTTAAAGCTAATGGTGGTAGAGGTTTTCAGAGAATTTAGTTGGTTTACCTCACTACCTCTGAATCTTTGTCCAGAGCATCTGAGATTTCATTGGATGTTTTTTTTTAATCACTTCTAATGGAGCTTTAGTATGACCAACATATACATATTGAACCCTTGCAAAGACTCTGCTATGCCTTGATCACTTCAGGTGATACTCTCACCTCCACTGGGCAAGGCATTCCAACTATCGTTATACATGCTTTACAATTGAGATTGCTTCTTCCACTTTTCACTTCCAGATACATCACAGATTTTGAGGGAGAGCTGCTAAGAATAAGCAGATGCTCCATGTACTGTGCAGCATAACTAAAAAATCTTCTGACACTCTCAAGTACCCATGCTGCAGAACAAATTTTAAACTGATATGATTTAAACAAAGCTGTTAATTTTACCCTTCTCTTCTAAAAGATGAACAGTTGAGAGCAGCAGAATCACTCTCAAATAACACTAGGAAAAATAAAAGGAACAAGACTATGGATGTTGAGGTTTGCCCCTAGCAAAAGTACAACCATTTCCTCAAGTGAAAATGCAAGTATTTCTAGCTGTGGATGGTGGGAGACATGGTCTCACCTCAGCCTAATGATCACAGTGAGAGAGGGATAGAGTTCTGTAAATGATGACAGCCAAGAGCTGTACAACAATGCCATTGTATACTACAGTGCTCAAGTGCCCACCAGTGCCCACTCAGTGTTCTGAGATATGACACAAGGTAATACCAGAAAGGAAAGGATCACTCCATACTAACACTGAAAGAAGAGTCGTAGAGCAAGAGGAAAGAGTATCTTAAGCAATAACTACAGCCCACTAAAGCATCCAGCATTGCTGGAAGCAGTATATTGAACTTCACCTTCATTGTGCCAAACTAGTAGTTTAACCAGAACACCACTCTATCTATCAAATAATGTAATAAATAAAAGTTTGGCAGATTATCTTAGCTAAGAAATTATATAAACTATTGCTTGCCTAATGTGCTGAGGTGAAAAAGGCTGCCAGAGACAAAATACATGGATGGTGCTTAAAAAACCCTTGCTCAACAGTTATCTCAGTAATAAGTAACACACACAGTTATGCAAAAGTGACAGACTACTTCCTGGTGATTTGGGGATTTTTTCTTTCTTTTGTTGAAGAAAGGGATTATGAAGCATAGTGATAGGCAACAAAAGTGATGAAAGTTCTTCGCTAGTTGAACATAAACCAAAACAAACAAACAAAAAAACCCACAGAAAACCACCAAACCATAAAACATTAAGTACTTTGTGAAAGTTAGAGAAGGAAGAAACACCAGGGAAAGAAAACAACTACCACATACTTGGACAGCTATAACTTATTTGAGACTAGCTTCCAGAAAGCATCATGGACTATCAGCTGTTAATAAGTCATTAAATCTTTCCACAAACAAAAAATTCCATTTTATCAATGTTTTTCATCAAACCCTCCAGTCTGCCCCCAAAATTAAAATAAAAACCCAGAAACCCTCTGAAGTTTTCACATATTCACCAGTGAAAATAACGGGTTTTTAGAAGTCTATATTTAGCATCATGACCCCAGAAAAAGTCTGTACTGAAATCACAGGCCCTGTAAAGCCAACAGCAAGACTTAAAATGACATGTTTGATAGCAGACTTTTGCTTAGGGCTTCAATGATGTAACACTCAAATGCAAACTCAATATTCCTGTGGGCATATTACCTTCCATTTGCAATTCCAGGTGCAAGAAACTTTTTTAAAACCTTTCACCAGCATGCATCAATTTATTTTATTATACACTTATACACTGACAAGCAGTATTGGACCCAGTATTAAATTTGCAATGCTCTGGGCATTACTCTGACATCAGTAACAAATTATTGCTAGAGAGGACCCTGTGCCCTGAGTCAGGATCCAAGCTCTGCTCAGCACTCAGACCCAGGACCCACTTAATGTCTGAGCCCCTAGGAAGGCTCTGCTCCTGCATCTAACCCCACAGCAGTGAGGTCTCCTTCCTCTCAAATTCAATCCACACTGGATCATAGCCCAAGCTACCATTAATCAACCAGATTCTCTCTCACACATCTAATAGCTTCTCAATACCATTTTCAAAGTAGACTTTATAAAAATGTAGCACAGCTTCCACGTTTGTACTACCATCAGGACAAACAATTGTTAGCTGTTTACTTCAGTGCAATTTATGATTACTGGCAGCATAATAATGTTATAAATCTATCAGAAAACAAAGTTGTTTATCATTTATCTCTATCTACTATAACGTTTTGCAGACAACGGGTTAAGACAGTAAAGACTAAACGTTGACATGAAAGAAAAATATAGTGCTATATAAAAACTGCTTAAAATTTCAGGTTTGGTTGAAATTTAGTTTATTGCAAATGTCAAGTTAATGGAAAGTTATTTAAACCACATCTACATCAGTATTTTGGAGGTTGTGTCATGAACATTTTTACCTATTTCAGGGTTAATCTCACAAAAGTTACATTGAATTCTTTGGCTCCTGTTTAGTCACAAGTTTTATCATTGCACTTACATTGCTCTCAGAATTAATTAATGTCAGGTTTCTGCAAGAAACAGTGTCAGCATACTATCTTTTTCAGACCCACTGTCAGGCCTAAACTGGGAGAAATACTGAAAAGCTTAAAGGACTATTTACAGCCCTTTTACCCTTCTGCTTCTCCACCAACACTGCTAACAGAAAAAAATGTAGTGGTGGTTTTGTAAACACATAAAGCTGTCTGCTAGACAGCAGAGACCAGCCTTTAACCCTGGCCCTTAAACAGGAGCAATATTCAGTACTGAAATGATTCTGATTGAGCTAGAATAAAGCAGAACATAGCAAAAACCAGTACACCAAACTCTCAGTCTACCAAACAAACCATTTTTTCCAGGTCTCCATTAAACATTTGTCATCTACTACTTGACTTGCAACCATATTAGCTATAGAAATCTGTGTCCTATGAACAGGTTGTAGGTACTTTTCAGTTAAGGTTTACAATTTATTCATAAGAGGAAAATAATATTTCAAGATTAATATTATAATTATCTTCCTGGTTTTGCAGAAGGGAATACAATTAGAAACCTATTAATTGTTAATACATTCATTTTCCATATGTAAAAAACATTTTTTTGGAACTGGAATCCTTTAAGAGCTAATTAGAGACAGCAAAGATATACTATTTTTCAACCCAGTAGTTTACAGATGCTCAACAAAAGAGCAAAATAAGAGTTTCTATAAAACTCAGCAAGGCAAGAAACTGTGAATAATGTGGGTGAAAAAGGCTTGAAATGTCAATATGTTTTGTTATGAGTTTTCCAATTCATCTCTTTTGTGGTAAGTGAATTATAATGAGAATCAAGATGATGCCAAGTGTTTGAGAAACTTGTTGAAAATGTGATATACCTTTTCAGCTTATCCCACCTATTATATGAAAGAGTAGCCACAAGGGAAAGGGCACTGCATAGTCAACATAAACATTTAAATCCAGTGTGTGTCTGTGTACACACCTGTTAAAAGTAGTTAGTGTTTTCCAATGCAAAGTCATCAGATTCATAGTTGATCAGCTCTCTGTGCCAGTTTGGGATTACTCCATGCAGTGGAGAGGCAGTCCGTGCCTATGTACTCTGGATGGCAGAGGAAGTAGATTGTTGGCTCTAGGGCAGCTGGTGCGAGCTGGCTTATGTCCAGCTACATAGGACTCATGCTCTGAATTAGACCAACTGCACAATGTTTGTTCCAATTCTCCTCCGGGACTCAATTTTCTGATCATTTTCCACTTCAAAGTGTCTAAAATAATGAAACAGTACTTCAAATCTGACAGAGTAATCTAGCAGGATGTTGGGGTTTTTTATATGTGATTTGATACTAAGTGTACTTGTTCTGGACCCCAGAGCAAAGCACATAATGTACATATTTATTCAGTTTATTAGCCCTTCTTTGCAGAGTTAATTAGATTGTTTTAATTTCTGTGAACAAAGCAGAAAAGATACTTCCCTTCCTATCTCATAGTACACATTTAGCACTGCAGGGACACCTTGCTGCACATACAGGCCAGGAGTTGAAGTCTGGAGCTATGATCTAGTCCTTAAGTCTCCCTTAGGAGAATGGCTATTGCCAGAAGTGGATTCAGGGAAATATCTTGGAAGCATACATCTGTATATCTGGCTTCTTTTCACTGGTGGTCCCTTTTCCAATCTGTAGAAACAGAGTGATGATCTTTGGAGATTCCCCAAACTGCAGTCTCTGTGGGCCATTACAAAAGCAAAACCTCCAACCATCTTCTCAAAAGGCTTCTAGGCAGAAGGAAAAACTAAAAGAAAACTAAACAAACCCTTATGAAACCAAGGCAACTACTGCATGAAGAACTTTGAGTCAGGAGATAATCAGGTCAGCCAGCTTGCTCAGCCTCTGCATTGTCAATGGTGAAAGCAACAGCAGCAGGAAAAAAATGAGAAAATAGGAGAGCCTGTAATATGAATGAATGAGCACAGTCCTCTTCTATCCAGCCACCTGTAACACCATGAATTTCCAAAGTTTTTAAGACTCTACACCCGTCTGAGAAATGTGGTTGCAGTAGATTGATGAACTCTGAGTTCAGAGATTCTTCTCTAATATAACATGTTCCAAGGAAGTAGAGGCTAAACCCAAAAGACCAAAGCAATTAGGATCTTTGCCAGTCCCAGTAGGCACAGCTCATTTTCCCCAGCACTCAAATTTCCTTTTTTTCCTTTTCAACTATTTCTTATTTGGGACTTAATTTACCTTCTATAGTCAATATTTTAGCCTTTAACACTGTAATTGTCTTCTCAGAGGATTATGTAAAGGGAAGATTCCCAGAGTTGAGTTACATGGATCAGGTACCCTGTAACCATGAGAGGAGAGTAGGATCCCTAGTAACCCTTTGGCAGCAAAGCCTCAGGAAAACTAGAGGTTCAAATCAAAATTTAGGTAATAAGGATGTTCATCTGTGATAATGTGGTTAGAAATATACAATGAGAAGGGATACTTGAAATCTAGGTACTGTTAAAAAATTATATAAGTATTAATGAGACTTGATTTGGGAGCAAATACACTCAAGTGCATGTCAGTATAACAGAACAACAGAGAGCTGAAGTATGCTTTCAGTAATTAATGGGAAAAATTGCCTCCTCTGCTTTTTTTTTTTTTAGGGAGTAGCCAAACAATGAAAAACAGGAATCAAATATATCCAATAACTGACCTTCAGAAATTATCACAACCTATCAAGTGGTCACAAGTTGAACCACAGGAGGTTCTGCACCAATATGAGAAAGGACCTCTTCATTGTGAGGGTGACAGAGCACTGGAACAGGCTGCCCAGAGGGATTGTGGAGTCTCCTTCTCTGGAGATATTCAAGACCCATCTGGACACCTACCTGTGTGACCTGCTCTAGGGAACCTGCTGAGGCAGAGGGTTTAGACTCAATCTCTTGAGGTCCTTCCAACCCCAACAATTCTGTGATTCTGTGAAGTGAGACATAACCAACCCTAACTAAATTTTAAGCTTTGCTAAGTTTGTATGGTTACTATTAGATTGTGAGTCTAATGTGACACTGTTAAGACAGACAAGTAAAAGACTTTGTCCTCACATTTGCTAAAGAGCAGCATAGTATTATTCCATATGAGAGATAAAATAATAGTGCCACACAAGACACCAAAGTTAAAAAGGTATGAAAACTAGAGATCTAAACAGCCAGGTTGGGTCTATGACTGATTCTGATCTACTGCATGCTAATGACCCATACGGACTCTATAAGAGTCATTTGAACTCCTGCCTGTTATTTGACAAAAAATAAAATTTATTTATCTAGGAGATAAGTATCCAATTCATTTATCTAAGAGACTCTACATGTCACATGACTTTGAAATTGTACAGGAAAATTCCCTGAAAGGGGATATACAGCAGAAAAGAATCATTATGAGAGATACTACCTAAAAATAAATAATACCAGTTTTAACTAAATACCAGGATAGAAAGCTTCTAAATCACCTTATGATACCCATGATGTATCACATCAAGGTGCACTACACAGTAACTGGTTTGTTTTTAACATACTCAGTGGAATTACTCTGAAGTGTGTGAATGTGTATCACTAGGCAGAGAGAAAGCAAGTGAAGTGGTGACACGCTGAAGTTCTCTACAAATAACACTGTTTTTGTTGGCAGAATTGAATGGTATTTGTTTGACATTTTAATTAAAACTCAAGGCCACTAAACTCAAAGGCCTAGTGATGTCACAGCACTTAATTTGTTAGAAAATACACTTCTAGTGCCTCTTTAGTTAGACAGTTTAGGAAAAGGAGGGAAAATAAAAGGTCAACAGGAGGAATTTTTTTTAGATGCTTCTAACTTCTTGTCTTATAAATAAAAATAGCCATTCAGCTTTCTAAAATGGAATGCACGAAAAGCCATGGGCATGAAAATGCAATTACTCTCCTGTAAATTGGTAGCACATTATTATGCTGGAGAAGAGAAGGAAAATATATCCTGGGCTTGGAGAGCCATGAGATTGATAGCCACCAGTAAAATGGTTTCTTTAATTAATTTTCTTCTGAAAATTATCCAGACCATTAAAACTTCTTTAGTACTTGCACACAGTGAGAGTCAGTTCCAACTCATGAAAAGCTGTGGAAACATACAAGACTACTCACAGCAAGAAATTCTGAGAGGCAGTGTCATTAAGTCCGTTTTTCTAATAACATTGACAATAAGATTTTTTTTTTTATTTCTCCCCCTGAGAATTTAGAACTGTAACTGCAGACAGTCATTCTTCCTTTTTTTGATGATGCATTTTAGTATGTTCTGCCACAATTTAATAAATGACCAAGAAAACAACAGTATTTAAGTACTGATGCACAACCTTAGAGAAGTAAACATTTTAGGACCAGTAGCAAGACAGGATAAAATGACAATAAACAAAAAAGAGTTGCATATGAATTTATTCCTATTGAGAAGGAAAGATAATAGTCAATTGGCTTGTTGTGATGTAGTTACACAGAACGGGAGGGAACAGTGTCCAAAATGACAAGAATCACCAGAAGCAGGAGCAGTATGTAAAACTGTTTAAGTCAGTTAATTTCTTCACTGTAGAAAATTTGGGTTTGTATAGAGCAAAATTAGCATCCTTGTAACAGGCAAATTGAAGAACATGTCAAAGTCATATGCTAGACTTTGCATGCCTCTGCACTTTGCAATAGTGTACCAGGCATAAGTCACAAGGAAAGAACTGCAGTTCAGAACTGCCCTGATTCATACCTAGCTCTATTTAGACGACTTCTATCTCCAGAGCCACATCAATTTCTCCTTGTAATTTCAGCAGATGTAGATGCAGACCTGAAGCTCTCTATAGAGTACAAGGAGAATTCCAGCACATCGAGAAAATGTTAGGGCAGAATATGTAGTCTCCAAATCCTTGTAAAACTGTAGGATCCAGGAGCTGAAAACTGTGAGTATGCCCTGCAGCAGAGGGGCACCTAGAAGAATTTTTGATAATGAGGGAAAGTTTTGCTGTTTCTGGTGTCAACAGAGTTGGATTTTCCGAAGGGCAGTTTTTAAACGTGGCATGAATGTAAACAGCCAGTTTTGTAGTACATCTTTAGAATAAATAGAACATTATTTTCTTGCCCCACAAAACATGAATCTTTTCAAACACAGCATTTACTTGATTCAAAGCATATTTTAAGATACCTACTCCCACCTCAAAAGTGTCATTATCTATAGTTTTAATCCTGAAGAGAGAAAAAAACAACATAGCACAAGGGAAGCCGTCAAAAACCACAGTCTTGCAAATTAATCAGAAAAGGATGATGCAGTTCACTGTCACAGGGAAAGCTGTTCTCTATATTTTCTGTTTCTGAAGCATGTCTTGCTTCATATGGCCCAAATGAGAAACTGTTCAGACTGGACTATACTTTCTGTACTAAGATGTAATATTTTCTTAAGACCTGTAAGTACTATTAGAATTATGATCATACAAATACAGCCCAGTAGTCCTGGGTATCTGTTTTTGATATCGCATATTGCCTTGGAACACGTATCATAAAACAAATCAAACAAAACCAGATTGCATATTCTTTCCAGGGTTAGAGACAACATCCAACATCTCTAGCATGGCATTAGTGCTGCTGAATTAGGACAGGGTAGCCATTATTCTCTTACAGCAAAGTAGAGCTAGCACTTCCATATGTAAGATGCACAGAGTAATGCCAGGCTGCAGATAACCTCTTTTTCAAAAATACCACTACAAAGGATTCTCCTGTTTGCTAGCTTCTGAACACTGCAGTTGGCCTAGTTCAAAGATGGCACAAAGAAGAAATCTCCTTTCCTTACAAGATCAGGTGGGACATTTACTCTGCTTTGTGCATCGTGCTACTGAAGACACCCAGTTGAAAAAGCAGAGGACAGTAGCACAGGGATAATGCAAAGGGGCAGAAGTCTGTGACTGGGTAAGGTACAGCAACACCCATCTTTTGTTCTCCACTGCAGCAAGAGTCTTCAGGTCTGGAAATAGATACACAAATAAGCAGTTTGAGAAAGCATAAAGCAAGCTGCTCTAATCACCTTGGTCCTCCTGAGCAAACCGTGGTTTGCTGCGGTACAAGATGAAAATTTATGTTGTACAAAGTGCTGGAAGTGAGCCAGCACCCTGCCAGACACAAATCAGAACCTTCCTGTTTTAACCAGTGTGACAACTTCAGGTTACATGGCAAATGAGGTGAAGGTGTGAGGAAAATTATATTTGAGATATTAAATGTACTTTTTAAAATTATTAATTCCATTTATATCCAAAAAGGGATTTTTATTAAAAGTCATATTTTGTTTTTATAAAAAGCAAGGAGCATAAGAGCAAAATGAGGTATTACTTATTTTTATAAGAATAAACTTATAAATACTTGAGGTACTAGTAGGAGAGGAAACACAATAGCAGTGCTTCAGATAAAAGAACTAGGCATACAAACAACAGCTTTCCAAAAGATTTTTCTGTGGTAGCAGAAGAGGCATAGAAATCATAATTGCCGAGAATTAGCCAATTTTACTGTGACTGTGTGGGCAGAGTTGCAAGTGTTCAAAACATGTAGGGATTCTACAAAAAAAATCTCTGCCAGGAAGCCTGCTCTTGAATGGCAGTGAACATTGTCATTGGTGAGGAGATAAAGCATTCATTGCCTCTATCATCTAAAAAAGGACTTAGAAAATTCCTCACATTTACTACAAGCTTAAAAGACAAAGCAACCCAACCACTGTACCAGATGCCAGCAAATATTTATTACAAGACAGCATGATATGTAGTGCTGTTAGTAAAACAAAGAGGTATGTCTAATTCTTTCTATTTAAAGCCCTTTTCAGTTGCTTATAACTTTTCATAAATGTTTGGAATCAGTAATTCCCATGTTTTCTCTTTATCTTGGGCTATTCTGCTTTAATTTAAGAGTTTAAGCCAACATGATTCAGCTGTTAGAGAAAGTTGTTAGAGAAACAGTATTGCCAGCAACAAATCACCACCACCCTAACCACCTCTTTGAAATATTTTGCTATTTCCAGTGTTTGGAATAGAAAATTTGGCAACACACTAATGCAGAGATGTGTAGATGTTTCTGCCTGTTCCTATAAGTTATATTATGAGCATCACTGTTTGCACATATTGAACCAGATCACTGTATTTTAAGAGCTCAAGGCTTGCATACATCTGTCTTCTCTGTGTCACTGAATCTTGCCAACCATCCTGTGTCCCACAGAACTTAGCACTACAACAAAATGAGGCCAAGTCACCATTGCTTTCCAAAGAGTAATAGTACAGCAAATAAGCCTGTCTTTTGAAATGGAGACTTTCTTTTGGAGCATAGATTTTGCATTCCTAGGCTACATGAACTTAAGCTTTTTGGTTCAAATCTTTTGCAATCGAATGTCCTATAGTTAGCACTTACTTGCATCATGAAGAGGTCTCAATAGTCAAACTTCATTTACTTTCATTGGCAGTAGGTTAACAGTTGGACTGGATGATTTAAGGGTCTCTCCCAACCATAACAATTCTATGGTTCTGTGATTCTATGAAAGTTAACCCCCCAAATAAAAAAAAGGTTTCCAAGAGCATACCTAATTACTCCAACTGGGAAAGGGCTTTTAGTACAATGCACTCAGACAGGAATAATCCAACATAAGATCACAAACAGAAAGGAGACATCAGGTCCTCAACGCTACCTGTTTGTCTCTCCAGATCTCCAAAGTCATTTCACAATAATAAGTGATGCAGACAGAGCCTAACACAGGAACTATCTTACAGACAGACGTAGTGAACTGCCCAACCTAGTCAAAGCAGCAAGTCAGAAGACTAAGGTCTGTAACCAGTACTGTCTCAGGACCTCCTCAGTGGTTTACTTGTTTGGCTACCACGAGTGAGCTCCAGATCCAAGTCCTGCATGCTGACTTTCTTGGCTTTCCCACCAATGCATCATGTAGGACATCTAGTAAACATTATTCTGTCAAAATGTAGGTGTCTTAGATTCTGCTAAAGCCCTGTTCTCACATATAATTTCTGTTTCTCTAGGCAAGTGTCTTCCAGTGGGAAAAACCTTCCCTAGCACTAAGGATACTAAGTCAGTTCTCCTGGCTTCAGCAGCTGAAGACATGCAAAGATATTTTACCACCGTGAGAGACAGTGAAATCCACCATGCACACCGTGACCAGCAGGAGCACCTGCATTTATTTAAAGACTTGAAAAGTATAATTTAAAGAGTCTTCAAGATTGATATGAGCATACCTGGCACACCCATGGAAAATATGCACCAATGCTATGAGGAGGAGCAAAACAAACTCCTACTGTAGTATAATTGTGGTAATACTGATCTCAGGTGATGACCTCACTTGATCTTCTAATATTGGCAAATAAATATACTTTAATTTTCTTGAACATCAAAACTGGTTTAAGTTCTTTGTGCTTGATTTTTTTATGGTTTTATTTTTTGAAGAACAACAGGCTGAGATAAAAATTCAGCACACCAATTTTTTGTACACTTTCTTTCTCCTCATAAAATTATTTTTAAAATTAAAATTGTTTTTTAAAGGAATAAATACTGCCAGCTTAATAAATAGCATTAATTTTTTGTTGGCTGTGTCAAAGCTATAAAAATTGTAGGAAATTCTAAGTGTACATTTGGACACTATTTTCAAATGCTGTTTCAGGTATATATGCCTCCTCCAAAACTGCAATCCTCTAATAACCTGCATCAACTGGTGTGTCAGATTCATTTTTAAGAAAAAAACCCCACATACTGCAAGCAAAACAGGAGCAAGAGCAAAGCAGAGATGAGGGAGAATACAGCATCTTCCTTTCTATCTATTCCCTAAAGTCCAGATCCAACTTATACAACTGGCAAAATTGTACTAGAGCCCGGCATTTAAATATGGGTCTGATGACACAGCTACACAACCTGACAGGAAGTCATGCAACATATTTCAATGTCAGTCCCTCTGCATCTTGAGTATGTCTTCATGTCCTAACCATCTCTAATGACTGTCTGAATAGAGTTTGATTTTCATTACAGTGCCTCTCAAATGAACTAGATCAATTTTAGCCTCTGCAACCAAAGCTAAACTTATCTTTTATGTACAGTATACAGATGCTACCCTGCATTCAAGCACCATCTTGATACCACCTGAGGAGAATGCTCAGTATGCACCCCAGTGTGTAGTCATTTCTATGTAGTCCATCTGCCCTACAGCATCATCCCTTATGTATGGCAATTCATTAGAAATTTCTCAACATATTCCACTGCATGAACAGAAAGGTGCTTAAACTTTAGTGTGGATGCCAGCAGCTAAATTGTAGGCAGACTATTAAGATCAGTATGGACATTAAAAGATGGAGGAGAGCACGCACTAACCTTGATCCCATTCTGTGATCAAGCAATATAAATTAAACTGAATGAATCCGTTATACATTGAAAGTTCAAGTGCAAGTTATAATGCACTGTTCCACATATTCACCAATACAGGTTCAACAACCCACACAGCTACTAGTTCCTTAATCAAATTAATCCGTAAATGAATAGCTGAAACCAAGCAAGACAGAGACAACCTTATTGAGTAGAGGAAAGCCTTTGGAAGTGCATCCACAGTACAGTGTCCTTTGGTTAAAGCCATATGCCTATAATTAATCACCTTAAATGCCTTCTACAGTAAGCTCACCAGGACTGGTTTCTGGCATCAATACATCTAAATATTTCAAACCCATACCTATATAAAAATACTGTTAACCAGTTATTCATAACTTCGCCAACTTCTGGTTGGGTTATCACTGTATATTAGAGATTATGTTGAAATATTCGCGTCTACAAAAATGGTGTATGTGGAAATCCCAACCAGAACAGAAATCTGAAATTCATCTCTTTAGCACCACAAATGTCACTAAGAGCTTTAAGCCATTCCTTCACTCTAAAACAGCAGAAATGAGTACAAACATACAGTAATTGTCAGCTGCACTTCTTAACACAGTTGAAGAACACTTAACATGTAATATCACTGGTTCATATGTCTTATGTGAGGAAAAAAAATCAAATTCAAGATACTACCAGTGAAGTGATATGAAATATTCTCACCTAGAGCTGCCTGAATCTAAATTACACTACTGAATGAATCCATCATTCGAGCTGCTGTGATACCAGGCAGACTATGAGGTCTGACATATCTAATATCAACACCATCTCTAGAATCTAATGTGACAAAGTGGGTTCTGCAGCATACCCTGTATTGAAGACACTGGATATTTAAGTTTACAGCATGAATAAAACTATTGCTACTGGTGCTCAGTTAGCTGAGCTTTTTCACTGTGAGGGTGACTGAACACTGGAACGGGCTGCCCAGAGAGGTTGTGGAGTCTCCTTCTCTGGAGACATTCAAGACCAAACTGGGCATGGTTTTGTGTGATTTAATCTAAGTGATCCTGCTCAGGCAGTGGGGGTGGACTATATGATCTTTCAAGGTCCCTTCCAACTCCTAACATTGTGATTCTGTGATTCTAGCTCCAGCACGTTCACATGGTCTATGCTATTAGATAGCAGAGTGATTTATTATAGATTTTTCCTTTTATTATATAAATAAGTCTCTGTCTAATTCTGTCACAGTATCATATTATTCTTGGTGACAACCCTAAACTAGAGTAAATGAATAAGTGAGAGAACAGCCAATCATTAAATACTATTTTTAAAAATTACATACCTTCCACCACATGGATAACTAGAGAAGAAAGGTATTGTAGCATTGAGCTTGTGGATAGTTTACTTCCTCTCCTCCTCCAAGTTAATTATCAGTCTAGAGTGATACATTCATATCTATACTCAGCAGCAGTCAGAATTTCTCATATGTGACTATGATTTTGTATTTCACAGACTGCCCCAAAAGAGCACTATGCCTCTCATGGACTACAAGTCAGTCTAGAGTATAACAGAAGTCATGGTCTGATCCTGTTTTATCACATCTGCAGGAGAGAAATAACATACAAGAATATTTAAACAGCAGAGAGTAGTCAGAGGACCAGATGATCTCCAGAGGTCCCTTGGAGCCCCCACAATTCTATGAAAAACTTCCTTGGGGAATAATTAACAACTAAGATAATGAGGTAGCAAGGAACAGGGGAGGGAGTATTAAAGAGACGCAGAAAAAATGAGGAAGAACAACCATGTTCATCTGAAATATTTCCAAGATGCTATTGATAGCTGGGATATGAAAAAGAATCAGAACTCGATCCACTTTTCAGTGGATCCAGCATGCCAAAATAGAGCTGCACAAGAACTACACAAGCCAGCATGCTATGACCACCTAATAGCTTCTCAGTCTGCTGATAAGAAATGTGAGGAATTATTTCAATTTCTTTTAACTTCTACTCACCTGTTTCCATAATTTTTGTAATTATGTTGATGCCAGTTATTTACAATACCCAAAGACAGATTACATTAAGAATACTTTTAGGCTATCAGTAAACAAAACTCCATTTGTCACATTTTCCAGAACTTGATTTAGACAGCTAATATGATGTGTTATGCTCAGTTTAACAGGCTGGGGTTTTTTTTAAAAAAAGAAGGAATCTTATCTGAAAAGGGGTTTCCAATGGTTGGTATTTGCCAGGAAGAGTTCAGGACAGGCTGCATGGTTATAGAGAAATATCCCTGAGTCCCAACTACACTGAAGGCACAGGTAACAATGTTATACTAGGTGTCTTAATACTATGATAATGCACTACCAGTTAATAAGCTAGTGAGAAAAAACTGAACACTTTATATAGTTCAATGATGAAGTTTATGTTGTATATAGACACCGTGAAGGAGATCTCAAAAACAGTAGTACAATTAAACACACTGAAAAAAATTAGTTGCACATTTTTCTACCAGAGATGTGAGATTACTATAGTGCAGTTTTATAGCTCAACAAAAGTGTGATGGATGAGGAGAAAGGTGAATTTTACAGCTCAGTATGAGATGTGCTAAACAACATATGAAGGAATGATGTTGTATTACTAATGGGAGATTTAAATGTGTTATGTACAATGTCTAGAGAACTGCTGAGTGGTTACTCAATATCTGCAATAGTGCATGAAAAGATGAAAAGTATCAAGTGACTGGAAAAAAGGGCTTAATTGTCAAACTGCCAGAAAGTACAGTTGTGTTCAGGTTGTATTAAGGAAGTTATTGGGACCTGCTGATTTAAGAATGTCTAGTTTAGTGGCTGTTACTTAATCTCCTTAATTGCTGTTGGAAAGGAAAGCATATTGCATCACCTAGTTCCTTCTCCCTTTCCCTAAATAAAAATATTTGATTGAACATGTCTGCCTTTTCTGCATACACATGATCAATTCCACTATTGTCATCCAGCAACATACTGATAAAATTTTCAGGATTTTCCTTGTTCATATGTTTAACCCTCTTATTTTTCTTAATTCTGCTGACTATCAATTTCACCTTCTGTCCTTCCCTTATCAGTTCTCCACAATTTTCTGTGATTTACTTTAATAAATGTATATAAGAAATGAATAAAAGTGGAACTTAATATTCATAATTACATTCACATCCCCTCATAGTCACTTCCTAATCAGTGAGACACACTCTTCTGTGGATTTTTGGGCATTTAGTAAAGTGAGCATTTACTAGCTGCCATTCCCATTTTTGGTAGTAATTGGTTCTTTTGTATCTGACCCTTCCAGGCCATAGCTACACAGGGATCTGATATCCACTCCTTTTGCACACAACTAAAATTAAATCAAGTTCATTTGTACCAAAGCCACCAAGGTATTCTGAGACTGATCAGTTCTACAATACATCAAGAACAAATAAACAAACAATAAATCCTTAAACTTTGCACAACCCTTTGAGTTAGGAAACAGCTAGTTTTATTTTATGTCAAGATGCAATACTTATTTGGGAATCATAACTTGCAATTTCATAATTCAAAGGCTTCAGGGTTGTCAACATGGTCCATCTCTGCTAATACAGATGGAATTCAATCACCATAATTCAGGTGATGATACATCACACAGTACATAAGTACATACCGAAAAGTAGATTATACAAGTAAGCAAGCAGCCAAGCTTTTGTTCCTGTTCATATTTTTCCTGATCCCTGAGCAGTTTAAAGCCCATTGAAACAGCAGCATTTTATTTTTAAATCCAATTAAACATGGCCATTTACAGAAACCAAAGTTTTATGTACCCAACAGGAGGGTAACTTTACTAATCTGCCTCCTGTAGCTTCTCATAGGAACACTACAGCACTACACTGTCCTCTGAGGCAGGGTCTTAAAAACATTGCCTTGCTGAGTCTCCCAGGATTATTGGTCTAACAGACCTCAGCTATGACCAAGTCCCGAGACATAACTACTGACAGACATTGTAGGTACAACTTAGCCACATCTCTTATTTAATAGTATCCTTTCATATACTTCCCCCAGCAAATTTACTCCTTTCCATCACTGCCCTAAATCAAGCTTTTGTTACTATCCTTGCTTCTTTCACCTCCCTACATCATAATGCATTTGTCAATACCTTTGTGTCACACTCAAAGCTAGGGAAAATTCTGACCGTCTAAAAAACTCAAAACGTAAGAATCTAAACAAAATAAATTTCTTGAGGAGGTCAGGAAAGAACAAAGAGAAGCTTTTATTCCATCTTGATTTCCTGAAAATTGCAGCAGTGGGACATATATATGTTTTATACAGGGCAGAAAAGAGAAGGCAGATCAACAAAACCTCTTCTAGGATGATGAACTTCTTTCATCAAAAGACACCATGAAACTTGGTTTTGTGGGCAAACATAATAAATCTTCTCTCCACCTAGATAGACCAAAAAGTTGACAGTAAAAAGTTCCATATTTTACTTCATTGGGAACGTCTTCATTAAATGTGGCATAGGCTGTGATGAAAGATGTTCTGCTGTAATACTAGCACTAAAACACAGTAAAATTTAGTTGTGGTTTAGCCCCAGCCAACAGTTAAGTACCCCACAGCAGCTTGCTCACTTTTCACCCTGCAGGATTGCAGGGAGCATCAGAAGAATGAGAGAACTTGTGGGTTGAGATAAAAACAGTGTAATAGGACACACACAAAAATAAAGATAATAATAACATATATTAACAGATAAGCAAAACAAGTAATGAACAGCACTGTTTCTCTTCCCCTGAAGTCAGGCCCACATCAGGCCTCCTACCCACCTCCAGTGATAATCAGAATATGATTTTGTATGGTATGGAACATCCCTTTAGCCAGTTTGGGTCACCTGCCCTGGCTCTGTCCCCTCCCAGCTTCCTGGGTACTCCTTGCCTTCTTGTTAGCATGACACTGAGAAGGTGAAAAGTCCTTGACTGTTTGGCTAATAAACACTGCTCTCAACTCCCAGACACAGCACTACATTAGCTACTTTAAACTTAACTCCATCCTAGCTGAACCCAGGACACTTTTAATACCTACTTCTCCACTGGTATGTTTTTAGGAAATTTCTTCTCTACCCGGCTTTCTATTCTCACAATAATTTTTTGAAAGTTTAAAATTGATAGCTCAAGAGAAACATATTATCCTGTTCATATTCACATATACAGATGGCTCAATCACTTAAAGTCACATATCCATGGAGAGAATTAACTAAAAAGGCAGCAAAGAATGAAACTATTCAAAACTTCTACCTAGTCTTCCAGCATTGTGTACTACAAAAAAAAAAAAAAAACAAAAAAAAACCAACAACAAACGAAAACCGAAAGTTTTACTAAAAGTCCAGAGCTCTATGCTTTGAGACACTCATTATCCACATTATAATGCAGACTTCCATGTTTTTTACTATTTCTTGAACTAACTCAGTTTCTGGTAACAGTCCAATTACAAAAGTATGGAGTTCACAGTTGACCATCCGTTAAATTACACTTCTTTCTACAGCTGAATTAGCTCATTTAAATCTAACTTGGATACCCTCAGTATAAACTGAGACATCCTCTTAGCTGTTGGTGAAGCAGCATGGTAAATTAGCTAAAGTAGCCTTAGATTTTAGTCATTTAGGGCAGTTGCATGGTTTTCTAAGAAAACAGTACAAATTGTTACAGTACGACTGCCCTGTTTCTCAGAAGCTGTTAAAACAATACAGAAAAAATACTGACAACAGCCAGTGACTTATTCTACAGTGCCAGATGTGGAAGTATGACTGAGAAACCACATCACAGATTTGTTTTAGAAAAGTACCACACAAAGAGGTGAATTGTGTCTGCTACCACAGATACAGTTTAGAAAGTCAAAGTAATTACATACATTACAAACAGCTCATTTATTACGGGCAGGGTAACAGCTGGCGCTACAAAACCATACCTCCTTCAAAATCCAGTCACCCATTAGAGCCCAGAGCTGGCTGATGCTCCATGTCCTGCCTGGAAAGCCTGGCAGTAGCTAAGGACAGGAGTATCAAAGCATGAGCTTGACCACAGGGACTGCTGTACTCCACACTCTTGTTCCAACACACATCACAACACTTGATCACTTAGCACACAACCATTTATTTGTACTTCTGCCAGATCTACCATGCCAAATTTCACTTGTCCAGATGGCACAGACCATAAATAGAGGATATGGAGATTTCCTCCATGAGTGCAGTAAGGTCAGGTAGTGTGAATCTTTACCTCATTTTCAAAAAGTGCTCTGGAAGATGATTCTATTACTTATAAATGCTTAGTGTTTCTGTTTAGGGTTCATTCCAAAGCATGAAGAATATTAGCAATGAAATTACAGAGAAACAGTTTAATCAAACCACATGCATATGTTCCTCTTCCCCAACACAAACAGACAAAACTTATGTTCTAGGAATTTTGCCTAAATATCCAGAGTTTTTGGCATGACAAAGGACTGCTAATAATTATTTTCACTGTCACACTGAGTTCTGAAATAACTTCTCCGGAGATAAGTGTTAATGAAATATTCCCAAGTCTACTTCTGTCAGCTTACATTAGACTAGTTAATTAAAATAAACATATAGCACTGATATGACACACCGTGAATTCATAATGAATGACACAGCATCTACTAAATGATTATCAATTAAACCACTAAGTAAAGATAATGATGGACTAATCAAATTCTCTGCATACCCAGGTCTTCAAACTGACAGCTTTCAGGAGGTGATGTAGTTTGGAGCTATCAACAGGATAACAAGGTGATGAATGATCTCTACCTCTCCTTTGAATTGCAACAATAAAAATACTGCATTTGCCTATTGTAAGATTCAAAAGGAGATAAATAATGAAGAGCACTAAGGATACTTCTCATTCTCTTATATTTATAGAAAGCTACTACTAGATTTCTCTGTGGTAACCTGGCAAATGTTTCACATTTTCTATGAAGCAACACCTAAAAGAAAGAAATGAGAGAGCTTTTATTTGTAAAGCTTTGTTTCTTTGCATTACAGCTGGAATAGTAAACCATCTGTGATTACTGACCTGGAAGAGTGGAAAGCAATAGAATCCAGCTGGGATATGGGACAAGATGGGGAAAAAGAAAATCTAGCAGCTTCAAAAGCTAGGAATTGACAGCTCTGAGGCTAGGAAGTTTTGGAAGATCTGAAAATTCCGCTCCAGCGGAGAAATGTAGAGGTCTAGCATGACTTTTAATAGTTAGGGTAGGGATGCAAAGAGGGAAAATCAGGGAGAAAACTACCTATATATATATATATATATACACACACACATATTCGAAGCAGGGGGGAGGTAGGAGAGAGGGTGTTAAATGTATATATACATAGCATGAAAATGCATATAAACATGGCTAACTATTAACAATTGCAAAGCCCAGAATATAATTTAAACAGAAATGTTGATATAGACAGACTTAAGCCTTTGAAGCATAATTTGATGCAAACAGAACTGCTTTTCAGTGATGTCTCATCTAAAACCTGAAGCATCCTAAACCCTGAACTTTTAGATTTTATCACCATTAGCTCTAAATTAGGATCCTAAGACTCCATGCATCAGAGGAGAAACATCTTTCCTCTTTGTCAATGAGGCTGTGGCTAGAGTTAATTAAAGTAACCACAATTCTTGAAGAAACAACATGTCACAAACCAGAAGGTAGCATCAATGACAGTGCTGGAAAATGGGAAGGTGACAATGCCAGCAGTGTAACTATCAAAAGGATTGTACTGCTCACTCAGATGCTCAAAGATTCCAATCTATATATTCCCTATTAGCAGGTGCATTACAAACTTTTCTTCGAAGAAAGTCTGATGGGACTCTCTCCATTGGACCTTTTAACCGCAGGGGTTCCTAGACTTAAGTGTTTGAAAGAATAAAGAGTTTACATACAATACATATGAAAATAATCCTTACATTGGATGGAAATAGTGTCTTTGTTCCAGTAGGAAAATATTAAGGATGTTAATTGTTTCAATTAATTACAGCTGTATGGATGTGAAGTATCTTCCTTTGCTCTTTCAAACTTGGTACCACTTTATTATTTAGCAACTACATTCTGTTTCCATAAGAAAAAAATATTAAAAGGTCAGTTGCAAGGTGAATTGGTCATGCTTGACTTCATTTTGGATGTCTGAAAAACACTACAGAAAACACTAACAGCAATTTAATACATCTATGAATATAGAAGGCCACTGTAAAATAAAAATATCGGTCAACTGACACAAAACTTTCATTTATATATAAAAAACAATGCCCAACACATCAGCACTGAATTAATAACAATTTCTGAAACTTTCATTTCTCTTTCAATATGAGTGATACACGAAAAACAAGCAGTACAGAACTCAGTTTCTCAATGTTGATGTTTAAAATTGTAATTTTGTAATTTATTTTTTGTTCTTTTAGTTAGTAACTGCAACCAGAGCACTCTTCTTTCCCCTCAGGAAGTATCAAGAAACATATAGAGAAAAAGAGGTATGAGTCATTATCTTTGACAGTATAGATATATTGTCAAAAATATCTGGAGGCACACAAATGACAGAATATATACTGCTTACTTGCCAGAGTGTTTCCATTCATAAAAATCTATGATAAATATATGATAAAAATAATAAAATGGCTTAGAATCCAATGCAAGTCTGAAGTCTCTACTCAAGCCTCATGCAAGAAATAATTGAGCTCAGTAAACAACCTAAACAAGCAGCATTTTTACCTGAAATCAGAGACAAATTTAGCTAGAGAGACAGGGAAAGGGAAGGTAGGCTTTTATGTCCAACAGGAAAAGGAAGGCATCAAAGAAACAAAGCGGAAATCTCATGTAACCAGAGCATTAAAATTCCCAAAAGTGCACATGCTGAGAATTAACAGGCTAGCTCCAGACAAGTCAACATCCCTCTGTTGGCTAGCATAAAACAAGCAATAAAACATACACCTCTTCCTACTCCTGCCGTTCCCCAAAGGCATTAGATACCATAATGTCTCACAGATGCAAGTCTGGAAGTTTGGTTTGAACACTTCATCCCTAAGAGGATATTTAACATACATATTGTGAAAACTTGAGATACAGGGACCACATCCCAGCCTAAATACCTCCTCCTAACAACCTAGCTTTAAATCCACAGTCTAATGTACAAATGGGCTCCCTTAGATCCGCATGAAATCTCCAGAATCTGAGGATTTAATTACATCTTCTACCCAAACTCTTACTAGTGAAAGTCTGAGAACTAAAATTAACTGGTTTGAAAATAAAGTAAGAAACACAGAATTTAGTTTTTCAAAATTCCCTCTAAACCCATAATTTGTCTTTATTTTACAACATAGCAGAGAAAAATGAGGCTGATATACCTGGCACATGGTTCCCCATTGCATTCCTTCAGCTCTGCAGAGGGCACCAGTTCCACAGGCTGCTCCTGTGTGAAGCTCGCCATCTGTGGGAACAACAAACAGCATGGTTATAGAAAAGCCATTTCACTCAGGAACCTGCCTAATCACTTTTACTTCCCTGTCCAAGACTTCCTATGCATAGCCTTTGGAGTTGGCACCATCCCTGAATAGATATTTTCCTATCATCAATTTGCCCTTGATTTCCAATACTTATTTTACCTCCAAGAACAGTCAACTGAATAAAGCAGATTATCCATTTTCCCTACATCTTCTACTCTGTTCCATCAGTGTTAGAGTTTTTTAGAAGCTCACTGTTCTTTACTTACACTGCCATATGCAGGAATACCTATCAACAATCACACAGCATTTTTAAAAAGAAGAAAAAAAAACTTGCAGTAAGAGTGCAACAAGCAGAGTTCACATAACATGACAGATTCCCAAAATATTATTTGTGAATAAATTAAATATAAGACACATCAGAGAAACATGCAGATGCATAATTTTGAACAGTTACAACAAAATTTCTTTTTTAAATATTTTTTTTAATCTTACTTTGGAAAGCAATCCTCTACCATGTGTGTACAGCTAGCTATCAGGACAGCCACAGTTGCCCGAGGAGTCTCCATGTGTAGAAAATGACTATGGAACACACTACCTACATTCTCCTGATTATGCTCCTAATATATCCAGCACAACATTCTACAGTTAGAAGTAAATCTCATGTTTTAAGTAACCACCTTCCACAGCTGCCCTTACACAGACAAGGTATGCACAGGCTTGGGCTAGGGGGACTTTGTTCTTCTCATGTTTAGTTTCTTCAAAAGAGTTGTCCAAACTGGGAATGACACACTAATATGCTGTTAAACTGTCACTCTGGCATGTTACTAAGAAGGAAATCACTGTTTTGGTCCAGAAGACTGGTTTGCCTTGCTCACATGCTCAGGTTTGAAAAGCTTTCAAATCATGTTTAAGTGAAGAGCTTCCCCCTGCCACCATCCAAACATGCATCCCACTGAGGGGTAGAGAAGAAGGGAAGGAAACCACTCTCAGCAGAGCCACTACCAGAGTTACCTAGGCATATTTCACTCCATTACTACTCTAACCATTAAAAGGACTTAAAGACTTCAACTTACGATTTAATTTCACAAGTGCTGCAGCTCTTAAGTTTTAAGATAAGAAGTTGGAAACATCTATAATAATAGTTGGAAACGTCTATAAGCCAAACTACATGACCTGGCAGTCTCTTGCAAATTCAAAACACACAGAGGTTCACGTGCTGCAATTAATACTCTATTTTTTATCTGAAAACTACAGTATCATGTAAATATCATACTATAAAAGTGTAACACATCATTTGTATACTTAGTTTCTCATCAATACAGAAAGCAAACCACTCTCAGAATGCAACCACAAAAAAGGTAGAAATTTGATCTTTGATAATACCTGAAATAGTTACTCTATAGCTTACTCAGCCTCCCAGACAAAAGTAACATTATGGCATTCCCTCCCAGTTGGGTTTCTGTCACACCAGTATGCCCATCATCAACCTTTAGTAGCTCTCTGATAACTTACTAAGATGGAAACCATTTACTAACCTCACAGCTCCTGTAACCCTTCTATTGCCTGTAAAAGAAACCAAAACAACCTCTCCACCACTGATTTATGTACTATTCCCATCTATTGCAGCTGGCAGGGATAATAGGACACAGCTGGTCAACCAATGCTGTGCACCTCATATAAGGATGGACTTCCCACCCTATTTATGGTACTGGATAGTTGCTTTACATCATTTTCTTTTCTGGTTCTTACAGCACTACTAGTAGCATAAAATTTGCTAGATCATTTCTTCAATTTAGTTATTGCTCTTTTTCTCTTAAAATTTATGAGGTTCGTTGATAGTCCAGTTAGACTCCTCTTTGGAAGTTTGAATAACTGGTTTATCACAGTCTTGAGCATGCTGAAATTACTTTTCCGCTTTTGAATTCCTACTGCCTTGGATGTTGCTGGTTTTGTTTCAGTGAAAGAAGGTCTATTTTTCCAGTTGTCTCTGTATAATAATAGATGCTGTATTTTCCATAGACTCTGTCTTTCTCTGAATAAATAAATACTGAGCATTTTAATTTCTCAAAAACTCCTAGTGGGAGCTTTAAAGGAGGGAATCAAATGTATGTTAGCAAGTGCAATTTAAGTGCTAAAACTGTGCTAAAATGAAGATGTCTAATTAACAGAAAGTGAACAAAGGGAGTTGTTAAAGTAACAAAAACACAGCATGAGATCCTCCCTGGTATCTATGAAAACAAATATGAAAGATGGAGAAATTAATCTATTTAGCCGTCTGTTCAAAATGTATCATCAGTAATTTATTGAATTGCACTTATAGCCTGGAAAGATGTGTACTGTAAGCTAACTCAACTTCAAGCAAGTGTCACAAAGGTATTTATTGAGATTTAGTAAGCAAATACTATAGGATGCTGCCTATGTATTAATCATACCACAACACATAGTGAATGTGTAAGATACTTTCTAGCAGTAAGCATATGTTGTACCTGCTTCAGGCATATAGAGCCATGCCCACTATGATTTGCTTGAACACTGTTACACAGCATAATACATTGGAGAGCACAGAGTCTGCAATCACAGAATCATAGAATATTAGGAGCTGGAAGAGACCTCAAAGATCATCCAGTCCAACCTGCCTGCCCGAGCAGGATCATCTAGAGGAACATGTCCAGATTGGTCTTGAACGTCTCGGAAGAAGGAGACTCCACAACCTCTCTGGACAGCCTGTTCCAGTAATCCGTCACACTTGCAGTGAAAAAGTTCCTCCTTATATAAAGATGGAACTTTCTATGTTCCAGTTTGGAACCATTTCCCCTTGTTCTATCACTGGCCATCACTGAGAAGAGCCTGGATCCATCCTCCTGACACTCACCCTTTACATATTTATAAATGTTAATGAGGTCACCCCTCAGTCTCCTCCAAACTGAGGAGACCCAGCTCCCTCAGCTGTTCCTCATAAAGAAGATGTTCTACTCCCTTAATCATCTTGGTGGTCCTGCACTAGACTCAAGGAGTTGTATGTCCTTCTGGAACTGAGGGGCCCAGAACTGAACACAGTACTCCAGGTGAGGTCTCACCAGGGCAGAGTAGAGGGGGAGGAGGACCTCTCTTGACCTACTAGCCACCCCCCTTGCAATGAGCAACTTAAACTCACAACTGGCTCATTTTCTGACACTAGGTAATTTTCTTTCCCTGATCCCTCTCTCTATGAGTAAATGAGACTAATGGCAAAGTAAATGCTAGTAATAGCCCTATCCTGTTATCCTATAAACTTTAACATAGACATTCCCCTATATCATCCACAGCTGCACTGAAGCAATTCCAAGCCCTGGAACAATATGTATGTACATATTATACAATACATATATTTACAACATAATACTGCTACTAATATCTCTAGTTAAATGTTGATTATCTAAAACTTTAGCTTGTAATCAGTTTAGAGGAATATAAATTAAAAACTGTCACCCATTCTTTTTAACATGCGCAAAGTTATCCATATGTAGAACAATACTGAAGCAAAAATAACAGTGCCTTTAGAGTCAAACTAACGAAAAATAATTACTCGTGTAAATGAAAAGTTGGATATTAAAGGAGAATGAAATAACAGATAAAATATCTTCATTCCCAACTCATCGCTGAAAAGCAAAGGAACAACACATCTGAAACATAAAATTCTTTCATCTGTTGTTACAGTCAGGATTAATTTACTTTGAGTCATTACCTAAACACAAAGATAGTCCTGTACATGACTTCAACAGAAATATGGCAACATAAATGTGAAAATTCCTGAAAGAAAATACTCAGCCACCAACAGTATTCTCAGGATAAGATCCAAAGCAATAGTTTTAAATACATATCTGTAAGATATATATAGATATATGTATATACATACATGCATATGTGTGTATATAAGCTCATATATAGAGAGTGTGTATCTATACAGCTCAAGAAATGGATCAACACAGATTTGGTCACTGAATGTTCAAAAGATCTGATTCCGTTTGTATATAATTATAGTGGTTTGACGCTGGCTGGAGGCCAAATGCCCACCAAAGTCACTCTCTCACTCCCCTGTCTGCAAGTGGGGTCTCTTCATCCTCCATGGGCTGCAGGGGCACACCCACCCCACCATGGTATTCTCCACAGGCTGCAGGGAATCNTATAATTATAGTGGTTTGACGCTGGCTGGAGGCCAAATGCCCACCAAAGTCACTCTCTCACTCCCCTGTCTGCAAGTGGGGTCTCTTCATCCTCCATGGGCTGCAGGGGCACACCCACCCCACCATGGTATTCTCCACAGGCTGCAGGGAATCTTCTCTCAGCACCTCCTCCTTCCTCCCCCCTCCCTTCACTGACCTTGGTGTCTGCAAAGTTTCTTACTCCTTTCTCTGATGGCAAAACACAGCTGTTTGAGGGGGGGGGTTTCCCTCTTAGATGTGATTCACAGTGGCACTATGACCATCACTGATGGGCTCAGCCTTGTCAGCAACAGAATCCAGCCTTAAGCTGGATTTACTCTGTCAGGCCTCAGAGAACATTCTAGCTGCTTCTTGCAGAAGCCACCCCTGCAGCTCACCCCCTATACACCAGACCCCTGCACCGCAAAACCACAACAATAATCTATACTTTGAAGCTATAACTAGTTCTGTGTAATATCTTCTGTCATCAGTTGCTTTCACTTTTCAACTCTGTCTGAACAAAACACACAATAGTGTTGTTTTGGATCCAGCAAGTAACCATTCAGGTTAAGCACTGATACCTAAGGATAACCTTGGTATGGATAGGTGATGTTAGCACCCAAAAATATGTCAGAAATCTGAGAAATAAATTTTTTAAAGAAAATATTCTGTAGCAAATGTCAAGAGATGCAAGGAAAGAAAAAAAAAAAGCAAAGTAATTTGAAACACATTTCACTGTAAATTGACTAAAAAAGACTATTTCTCCATTTAATCTATATATAACAAATCAGATGTATCAAGTCAGACATCAGATAATATATTTAAAGAGCAACATCATATTATCTTAGCGAAGTGGTATCTGATTAAATTGCTATGATTTTCCATTACACTAAAAGATGTTGGGATACACCAAAAATCTCTAAACTTTCAGAAGTCTATAATTTTTACTTAATTACATAACAACTAGCTTTGTTGTCTGTGTCTACTGTGAATAGTCACTTACCATTTCATGTAACAACCAATTTGTATTTAACAATGTAGAAGAATGACTTATTAGGCCTAAATTAAAAAGCTGTATTTGAAATATGTACAGTAGCACATAATAATAATAGTTGTTGATTAAATTAGTCAGCTTGGTACAAAAAAAATAAAAGATATGAATCACAGGATCTGAAACATCAGAGAAAGAAAAAGATATATAATTTCATCTAGTACATCTACCTAGTGATGCATAATTTATCTCAGGATATATTTTGAAGTTTTTGTCTAGCCTAATTTTAGCTGTTTCCAATAATAACACTTTCATTACTTTTCTATAAAGCTTAGTAATTCTTTTTAAGAGAAAGTTTACTTGAAGGGATGTTCAACTGAACTAACCTAAGAAATTATTTATGTTCCCATTTATAATATTCAGGTCCTAATAGATAGCAACAGTCAAATCATATTGATCATAGGGTTTGTCCTATTTTTTCATTTATACAAATATTAAGATAAACTAAAATATATCCATGACACATAGATTTTGACTCTGAATTACTGATGTGGATGTTGAAATTATCAGCAGATGGGCATCTGTCCTTATATAAATAACCCTACTCCTTTAGTTTGGCTCTTTCCAAAGAGAACATAATTCTAAGAATTTAATTCAAAGAATTTACAATAAACACCACAGTTCAAGTAGCAATATTTTAAAGGAAATAGAAGAGCACTAAACAAGGGAGCTGCAAGGAAAAGGGAGAGGTTAGAAGCACTCTCCCAGGCAGCAGAATAAAAATCTCTAATCAAAAGCTCTCATTAGAATAAAGAGATAATTTCAAATCTGAAGAGTGACTTTGCTAAATGATGTTGATGAGGAGATTCAGAATCAACACTTTCTTCTCTTAGAAAGTACATACAGACATAGCCCAATAGTTGCTAGTAAAGTTAAGGGAGCGGAGTACACTGTCGTATGGGATACAGAGTACTCCAGGTAGCTCCTTGAAGGCATAGCGCTTTATAAAGGGTTCAAAATTTACTGACCTAGTAAAAAAAATAACTTAGTAGGTGCCATAATTCCACACAGAGGAGATCCAGACACTCAAGACAGAGAAATTATTTGAGTTCAGTGATCCTAGATCAAGACAGCCTTGATCTCAATTTGAATTTGTACACCCAGCTCAGGTAGTCTAATCACAAGGCTAATCTTGTACTTAGCATTTCAAAATACTTATCATAGATGGCTCCTCACAAAGTGTAAGTGAATCCCATCTGAAGTGCCTGACTTTTCCTGTAAACTGTGCAGGAAGTTTAGATATGTAACTTGGACTCGTGGATGCCACTCTGAACACAAGTTGAAGCTAAAGCACCACCAAGCATGACAAATACTTTTCTCTGTGCATTATGTCCAAAGTCTTTACTACACCTAATGCTGAAGTCTCACCCTAGCTAATGGCCGAGGCACAAGGCTCTATTACTGCACGTAAGAGAAAGAATTGGTAATTACATTCACATTGCCAGGAATCCTGCCCTCAGGTAGGATTATTTAATGCATTTGTGGAGAGGGGTAGGAAACAATACAATGACTCACGAGCAGGTTTGGTCCAGCTATATCTTTAACAGATGATGAAGTGCAGGGTAGAAAAAAATCATAGAAATCGCACAGACCGGGTACAGTCTGCAAAGATGAATATTATTAAAACCTCTTCTCTCCTCCCCCAAAAAAACACATTTTTTACTTGTAATTGAGAAAATCTAAACTGAAAGACAATAAATCTGAAACAAAATCAATGTAACTTTATAGCGTGATTTATAATGAGACATTTTTCAAAAGAAACTGGCACTTTAAAAGCCATGCTGTTCTCTCTGATTAAAGATTTTCACTGTGGAAATGGCTGGGTATGAATTGTCAGGTTTACAGGGTAGGCAGGAATCATTCATTAGGTCAAAGCAAAACTTAATACAAAATTACTTTCTCTGATAGTTATATAGCCCATTTGACACAAGTGGTTTGGGCTTATTACTAATGGAAGTCTTATCCGCAGAACAGAACTAGCAATCTTACCCTAAGCAAATACTTCCCTTATTATCTGTCTAAACAGTTTCTTAAACATAAATGTCATTATTGTAATACAAATATTAACAACACAGAATACTGAATTTGATTAAAAATTGGTTTATAGGAGCAAAAAAATAGACTGGAGGGAAACATCATTTTCATGACATGAAATTATGCTTTGGTTTGAGACATTCAAATAAAAGGAGAAAAATTCTCAATGTACTTAATTTGGGTAATTCTGCAAAAATCTTGGTGAGATTTTAGTATATTATTGAGATGACTAAGATTCCATTATGTTTTAGCATTTTGTAGATTTTTCTTCTCTTTAGGATGAAAACACCCCAAATATCTATTATAACAGATGGCTTTTTATAGCAAAAATTCCAAACCAGAAGTAGCAGCAGCTGTGAAGGAGGATATCAAAACCAAGAATATTAAGATGAAGCATCATTTGTTTTATAAAGAGATGTTTATTTTGTGATAATGGATGCAATTAATAGCAGCATATGCTAGAGTGTTTATAGAATCAGTAATTAATGTAGCATTAATTTCAATGTTTTTTTAAAATGCTTTTGCAATGCTATGCACATTCAGAATTGCCATCAAACACAAACCAACTTGGTTAATAAATCAATAGCCTCAATCATATTTCTGTACAGCATGAATATTACAGGTACTTCAGCTAAGGCCTGAGTTTAATAGTAATAACAGAAGCAAGTGCTTTGTGCTTCTAAATGAATAGTTTAGGCATTTAAAATGTTGATCATAGGGAATGAGTGGTAATTATTTAAGTTAAGAACAGCTGTGAACTGACATCATTAATGTTCATCTACCTTAATTTATGCTTGTAGCAATATGGCTGTTTTCAGCAAAATTTAAATTAAGAAAAGTAGATTTAAATATGAAAGTAAAGATCATTGCATGGAAAATTATACTGTATTGAGCTATAAATGGCATGTCCCCGTTGGAATAATTGAAACCTTTAAAGTTTAGCTCTGCAGCTCTCAGGTAGCAGAGTGAGAATAATTAAACCTGTAGCCATCTAACAATAATTAAGACTGTGTCCTTCTATTATGCACCTGTTAAATGGTCTCAGTGGTCTTTCCAAAATATTAATGAATGAGCTGGAACACACTGTGAGGTACAGTAGGCTAGAAACAACTTGTTCCCATCATACGAATGAGAAAACTCAGGCACAAATGCAGCACAGGGAAGTCGGAAAATTAATATCCTGATAAGTGGCTACAAAGCAGTGTAACTTCCAGTGCCTTGACATTTATTGGGTGTGCAAAATACATGTAACCCACACCAACTTGACGTTCCGTGGAAGTCAGAATCAGATCTTGCTGTAAACAAAGATATTTCTTAGGAGGGATATTTGCACTCGATTTGCTCTAACATCAATGAATTATGCAACGCATGGGTTCTTTTTTATTCTTTGTAATCAAAGAGTTCTGTCAACCTTCACTCCTCTAGCTTGTTATATACACTGAACTGCAGTCAGTACAGAAACCTATTGAAAATAATGCTTACTGAACAACAGACAATTTCAGACTAAGTATTATGGCTAAGGTATCAGCAATGGTCCAGATAAGAGATGGCAACTCCCTTTTATAGGGTAAATTCCTCACTGTGAGGATCAGTTCCTTAAGGCAGTTCCCATTACCTCATCTGCTCTGTTCCAAATCACAAGTCTCCGTCTTTCTACATCTGGTCACATGGGGTTGTCCGTAAAGGGCAATTATAAGACTCCTTCCTGCAAACAAAAGCTAAAACTAGCTGGAATGTTGCCTGAAGTATCAGAAGAAATTTACCAAATACACCCCAAAAATTACTGTCATAGATGAACCTTTTTTCAGTAAACCATCTGTACCCTGAAAACAGAATGCAACATCCTCTTTTGTAAGAATGAGTATTGTAAGTGACTAATGAGGCATAGAATTGAGTAATAGGTAACTTAGAAGCAGAAGGCCATAGAAGTTAAGTAGCCAATAAATGAGCTTGCTTACCAAATATGGAAGAGGGGTCAACTAAGGAACAAGTGAGGAAGACAAGAGACTTCATTCCACCAACCACCAGAAGGTAGAAGAAGACCCCCTAACAACAACTGGCGAACACGCAGAAGCCCTCATGGAAAATTCTAGACCCAGAACTACAACAGTATAAAAACCTTAACTCGAACGGGGACTGCGCGCGCCGTTGGTGGAGCGGAGACTCCCCGGCCGCCCAGCCCTGTTTTGCCTATTGTCGCCTGCTTGATTAATAAATTGCATTTGGATTACTTTGTTTCCGACTAATTATTGGGAAACCACACAATTACAATTACTAAACAGGGGAGAGTGCTCAGACTGCCTACAAGGCACTTGTGTGCTAAGCAGACAGGGCAGGCATGACCACAGTGGAGTCCATGGTCTCTAGGAGGAACAGCTAGAACCAGCAGTTTCATTCTTTTGAGAAGCCAAATAATTGTAGAATCAGCATAGGTTTTCATCAAGTCCAAGTGAATTTACCCAAAATAGTTTTTCACAAGAATTGCTTCCATTTTACCCAGGCTTTATATAACAAGATCTGGAAAGCACATGTTAATTCAGAAGCAGAACCAGCATTGAAACTCATGGCTCAGCATTGCCAGGTCTATATCCAAGTTCACAGATCATATTTTTTTCTTCCCTGAGCAGATCTGTAGGTTTAATTAGTTTCTGGAATTCTCTCAACAGCAAGTTTGATACTCGGCACCTTGAGAAGGGTCACACCCTGGACATACAGTGCATAAGCAAAACCAACTGTCGTGAAATCCTGTCTACCAACAGATATCCTGAGTTCATATTCTCCATAGTGCAATCAGGCTAGTATTTAAGCAGAGAATGTTTAATGCCTCGTCCATCAGGGGCCATGGCACACCCTTAAACTTGCTGTACAGATGCAACCCAAGTCTTCAGAGCTTCCACATGCCAGCATCAAACCATGGAGTTTTGAGTGTTATGAGGAGAGGCAAAAGAGTTGCTCTGTGGACAGTCTGATAAGGTTGAGGTGGCTCATGAATCCCAAATTATTTCAGTCTAAGAAAGCTGCATCTCTTGCCTAAGACTGCAGCTGGGGAACCATTTTCTGATGAAGAGCTGTAATAACTCACACTAAATGCTTTTTTACTCCCAGGGAGGCAACAGACACTGAGAATGATGCCTTTTTTCCCAGCAAGACATTTTATCATGGAAAAGAACTTTTCTTAAATTTTTGAAGGTGACGAGGGGTTCTGATTTAGAAGATGCGTGACTCAGGAATTTAAACTGGGAGAAGTTAATAAATTCTTTTCATGTCTGATGCAAACTACATTTCTACTCTGATTTTTTTTTGCTTTTGCTTTTTTTTTTTTGGTGAGGCAGAGAGCAGTAATTTGCTAGATTTCATGGCATCTTGCATAAATAAAATAAAACCCCAGCAATACAGCAGCACAGCTACTACCAAGAGTTTGTAGTTCAGAAATAATTCAGGCAACCAGCAAACATGGTATGAATAGTATCCCGACAGCTCCTTTGCTTTCATGCAATTCAGCATATTTGAGCTTTTAGATACATGGGCAAGATTGTATATGCCTAAGATCCTGAGCCAAGAAATAGAATTTGACCTCTAAATTCAACAACAAATCAGGTCAGCTTTGTTAGAATAAGGACAAAGCAAGTTGTTCAATCCTGTCAATTAAGCAAAGAACACTAAAAATGTGAAAGAATTATTTTTTAATTGTATTCATTTCTGCAGGGTTCAGTCCTTTGTGATTTTAACTGTGTACTTTTCCAACTCTCTACAACATTGTACACTGTCCTACAGCATAAAATTTGTGTTGCTAATTAGAATTCATGCAATGTTTGAATGAGAAATACATTAGCTGTGGACTTCTATGTATAAAGGTTTAATGTTTCTATGTTCTCTTGGAAACTAAATGCCAATGAAATCATAACTTTTCTTAAGTTGCCCAAGTTATAGCATTTGATAACAGAAAATGTCCAATCTGTGATGTTTTTTAATTATTATTATTATTATTATTATTACTATGGCTCCATTTTGATATGAAGCTCACCAGCACAAGTATAAATGTTTCAGCAAAAATTGTATAAAGACTTGTCTTCACGTTTATTCATAGGAAGCAACTTAACATTTCAGGGATACTGTTGGAGGGCTGGTGACAGTGGTCTGTAAACCATCTGTAAATTGCCCGTGGAAATCAAGTACCTGATAAAGGAGCAATCAACAAGATCTGGCACTTCCTTCAGATCCTTATTTAGGAATTTTAAAGGAAGGCCTGATCTCCTGAGAAAGATGCTGTAAAAGCACTATCCTTGTTGCTCCTTTGCCTTCATGCTTTGATTAACAACTTATAATCCTATTTGTCCTCTGCAGCAAATGACAAGAGAGAAACCATGCCACTGTGCTGTTTCCATGACTACTGAAGCCACATATATGGAATACCTACACAACTGAACAATGTCTATATTATGTAAATTATGTGTGTAAGCACAGGTGTGGAGAAAGAAAGATGGAAGAAGCTTCATCAGAATAATATTTGAAGTTTTCTATGTGATGTAATGTGGTCTTTTATGAAAATGTCCAGAAGGCCTGTTTGACTAGCTCTACTATCTCCCTATGACATGCTCAAGAGTACAGATAGATCTTACAAGTTTCTTCCTAGTTCAACAGAACTCACCCAGGGGTGAGATAAAACCAGAGTAAGGTTTTATCTCCCTCATTCTCAAGAAGCCTGTGGTCTTCGCTTTCCACCTTACTTCTGCAGGTGTTTTCGGATTGGGTTTTTTTTTTTCTGGGAGCTGGTTTTGAAAAAAAATCTTTCTTCTAAGATACTACTGTACTTAAAACAATGAACAACCATTTGCAAACCTCAACTGGATTCTAGGTCAAAGGGATATAATCTCCAGAGGTTTTAAATGGCCACGGCCATAATTCAACTGTATGAAGACATATAGCTTTCAGACCCTGAAATGTAAGCAAGAGCCTGTCACTTTGTGTGGATCACAAAAGCCCTCATGATTCTGAGTCACCTCAGAATATTGGTCTAGATGTTTTACAGATAACTGAACATTGGTCGGGGGATATCACCAGTGAAAGACTTTAAGATGTGGACAGACCGGTGAATAGGAGTCATCAGGCTGGAGAGGTCTTCAGCGCAGGGAGTTAGACTGGCTTGAGTCAGGCACAGTCTTTTTCAAAGGGAGAACTCAGTGTGGGAGCCTTCTCTTGTGTCTCTTAAAGATAATAAAGATATACAGAAAGGAATTAAATGTTTCTTCCAGGATTTAAGCATAACAATTAACCAAAACAGAGGTTTGGCTTTTGGTGAGTATACCCCATATCTGTCCCACAAATGAGTGTTTAACAACCCAATCACTGCAGGCTATGCAAATTCTACACTGATGTGACACCTACCTGGCTCTCAATTTTATATGCACTGAGAATTTTATTCAGTATCTCTTCTACCATGTGAGTTGAGCCATGAATTGTAGTTCCCTGGGAACAAAGCTTTTCTTCACATCTACCAAGCTGTCAATCATCCTTTCTTTAAGTGGAAACCCTCTTTTTCGATAGATAAAAATGACTCTGCAGAGAGAATCGCACACATTAAGAATTCAAACTAGTAGACACCAATCCATGCAGACCTGACTGAAAGATTAGGGTTATAAAACATGACCACAGTGCCTTCCAGAGTCTCCTTTTGTGTGAATATGGTTCAGTTGCTTCTTGCACAATTTCAGTCTCTTTGCCTCAAAACAGTCTCTTGCTGAAAGCTGTAAGGAGTTTAAAGCCTTTATAAAATAATCTTTTAAAAAATGAGAGCTATCTCCTAGTACTATGAGCTATTTATGTTAGCATACATTTTTATGGCATAAACTTGGCCTTTTATTAATGATTTTATGAGCAAGTAATTGATAGTCAACAATATGGGCATTTTTTAATTTCCTTGTGATGGCATTTCAGTTTAACACATGGGAGTGACTCATCAAAATGTTTCTCATTCTTGCTCTGGAAATTCTTGATTCTGTTGTGTGCTGCTAATATTAAAAACGAAGAAAAAAGAAAACAAAAGAGAGAATGGACTAGCATTTGTCACCAAATGGTCCAAGAATCAGGGAGAGACAGGTCTACGTAAGTCTGAGAATCTTGAGATACTTGCATCACACTATATCAAAGAAAATTTGCAGATTTTGCAGTATCTAATTCTACCAAAAATAACAGCATTAACCCTTTTCCTAGAGTAAGCATGAGTGCTTTTTGCTTTCTTTCATGAAATCCTTAGCTTTCTCAGGAAACATAATTATTTGTTAGGAATTTGCAATTCTTAGCAATTTACGAATTTAAACATGAAGTAACTTTGCTGACAAGCATTTTGGTTTATGTCTTTGCTTTTGCAAAGATGCCAACTTCCAGTTAGAGCAGATACTTTTCATTTTATCACTTTTAATGAGTGTCTTCATGTGAGGACATTCGCTAGTCAGTCATAGATTCCCCTTCCTGTTGCAATTTCACACACTGTCAATTGTGGAGGTTCTTCTCCATGGAAAAGGAGATGTGATTTCTTGCTTTCCAAACACAGTCTCCAGGTTAACTACATTTATGAAGTCTCTTCATAATCGTAAAAGATGGACAGTTAAACAAAAGACAGAAAGGAATACTTTCTGTGTCTCATGGCTGCTAAACCATCTTTAATATGCCCAAATGCCTTTTCCACCTGAACATCATGAAACACTTTTTTACTGAGCAGGTGACTGAGTGCTGGCATAGGTTGCCTGGAGATGTTGTGACATGCACCACCTTACAAATATTTAAAAGGCACCTGGATATGGTCCTTGGCAACTGACTCTGGGGCGTTAGACCAGTCAACTTCCAGAGGTCACTTCCAACCTCAACCATTCTAGGATTCTCTGGAATTCTGTGATTAGCAATCTTTTCCATTCATTCTTTCAATATTTTTTTTTTCATCAGATGAAAATATTGTTCTTCTCCTTATGGACTGCACAGTAGTGCAGTGGTGCACGAGTGTAGCTCAAGAAGAACCTCTCAGATTAGACAAATCTTTCCTCTAGCTGAAGCGAGGCCACTGAACCGAACCACAAAGGTGCTTATGCAAACTACTGGATATATTTACTCTACAGCCAAGCCTCTTAAAGCCTGTACTGGATTTAACTCTCCAGGAGCCTTTCTAGATAGTTAACCTGGATAAACAGAAAAACTCCATCTGACTTCAGGCAGCTTAGAAGAAGCTTTCCGATTGACATCCCAGACAGCCTTCAGAAAATCTGGGCATGAATTGGACATTGTTGTGAAAATCCTGCAAAAATGAAAATGTGTTAGGCAATACACTTGTTTGGTTATGATGGGGGCACAAGAACAGGTGAAAGGCAAACATCAAGAGTGTTTCTTATAAATCTTCCTTTTTAACAGTGGCTAAGCATCCTCTTTTTCAAAAGGTGTATTTTTTGTCTTTTTTTTTCCAAACACCCACACTAACCATCTTCTCTTATGCAGATTAGTCCATTATTGTGCATAAGCAGTTGGTTGCTTTGACTTTTTGCTTTGACAGCTACTTATTAGGCATGTCAAGGTTTGCCATGAGCTGCTGCCACTGATGCTGTGTTGTTTTTTACTTACCTTAAGCATCTCTGTTTCTCACTTGGCAGTTATTGCTGTGCATTATTTAAACTGAACAATTAATAAGTAGTAATATTCATAAATACTTGACTTTTCCTCCCCCTTCTTCCCTTCTCCTCCAGGCTTGGCAACCAAAGCAAGGAGCAAGGAATGAGAATAACTCAGGTGAAGAAGCAATTTAATGTACTTTCTGATTTCCTAAGCAGCATATTTATCTCTGCCTTCCTCCTACACACACTATACACACTCCACTGGCCAACAGTCTGTGTCTTGGCCTGAAATCAGTGTCAAACCAAAACAATCATGGCCAGAAAATCACCATTTTGTTAAATAGCATATCTAACAAAGGGAAAGTAAAGGAAGCCCCCTATTCAAATGCACAGTCTCTTGACTAATCCATGGAAGGAAAGGAGAACCTGACTGAAAGTTTCTAGTTTAAAAAGTTGTTGTTTTAGAAAAAAATATAAAATATCAGGACATGTTTTGCTCATTTTCTGCATTTTGTTGAATAGCTCAAAGGGAGAAAATAAAAATCAAGGCAACAAAGTATTTATGGATGATGTTAGGTATCTTCCATGTTTCAGCTTGAACTATATTTTTAACATTTTTCCACTCATTAGTTGAAAAAAAAAACCAACGAACCTGAAAAAAAAAAAAAATCATCCACCACAAGAAGATCTATACCAGATAAAAAGTGCTGAAATCCAAATGACAGCTCTCACCGGGGAATGAAGATAATACTTCATTCATCAATAAGTAATACTTTTTTTTCTAAATTCACCAATATAGAAAGCTGTTAACTTGCCCTTGGCTGTTCTTAACTTGAGCACCAGCAAACAAAAATTTCTCATGTTTATACATGAAGTAACTTTGTAAAAAAAATTGTGTAAAAAGTTGTTTATAGAAAGAGTAAAGAATAATTAGCTGTTCAGCATACTCTTCAGCTTTATCATCAACAGAGAGGAATCTCTGAAGCAAATATATTAAATTTAAGGCTGTGTATTTTTCCTATTAATTTAAACTTAAATTTCCCCTAAAAAAGATTCCTTCTCTTCATAGGTGTAGAAGTGTAGCAGAGTGAAAACCCCGCATTTGTTGAATTTATATTTCAAAAAGAGATATTTGATTTCAGTTGAATATATAAACTTGGGAACAAATAGCCATTTTGGGGATGTGAACAAAATATCAAAAAACATTTCAAAGACATTTCTTGATATCTCTGAGCACCAGCTACACTGAATCTTCCAGCTATGCTAGTGCCACATTTATTAAAGCTACACGAGGGCTCTTTGTGCATTACCCAGGTTGCTGATTCAGGAGTTTTGTCTGGTCTTCAGTAATGTCTATTGCTTTTACAGTTTGATCATTTGTTCTGACTACAGCTATTCAATCAGTCTATGCAGAGCTGCAGTACCTGTTGAAGCACTCCAGAGTGACCCTTTTTGTCCTTTGTCAATTTGTTTCAACCACTCTTTCTAAACAGTTTGGAGACCTTGAGCAGACCAGCAGTTACTGCTGCTTTACTGTTGCTTATCACTGCAAACCAGAGATCAGGATCCACACCCGATTTGGAGAGTAACAGAGAGATCACTGAAGACAAAAGAAAGTGCACTCGTGTACTTTCTCCATCATAACATATGCAGTTCTGAAGCCAACACTAATTTCACTGATTAAGGTAAAAAACACTTGGCTAAAGTCAAAGAGCATGTCCAGATCTTCTCCATAGCAATGTTGTCTGGGATTTCTTTCTCCAAAGTTTTTAATTTATTTTATTTTTAAGATGAGAAGCTTAGCCAGTTACTGACTAGTGCACAGATAAAAAGTTCTCTAACAGTTTCATTTCCATGGAAGATCACATTTTCTGTTTTGTTTATGTTCTGGAAAAGTAAAGACCATTTTGTCACAGTTCAATATCCTTGCAGTAGGTAAACTCGAATCTTTTAGAAATTCTTGTATCTCATAAAAATGTTGTTTGTTTACTGGTACAAAGTAGAAAAAGTATTAAATACAGGGAAACAACTAGCTGTTTTATTTAAGAGTTACAAGAGATAAAGTATTGTCAAAATGTTTGACAGCTGTATTAATAATTCACACTTCTTTTTCATTTCAGAAACACAAAGATGATATCTGCAACACTGGATGAATCATTCCTTTGTTTCTTAACATGACTCTGAATAAGATATGCTAAATTAAAACACTCTGTAGTGCAAAGTAGCAAATTTATTGTTCAAAATCAAATCCATTTTGACCTTTTTCTTTGCAACAGGCCTAATGAGGGAGACAGCTTTATTTTTCCCACTTCAAGCTTCAGCAGAAAGTCCAGGCTCTAAGATTTGCATTACCTTAGAATGGCAGGCATACTCAAATAGGTGCAGCAAATAATCTGATTGCTTCTCTAAGCTATTAATATACTGTAGCATTACCTGTGTCAGATATGACATCGTAGGGGAATGTAATACTGTTTCCACACAGATGCCAAACAATTAAGGAACAGTTACCCAGGTGCAATGATTCTAACAGGTTTTTTTCAGTATTCAGGCAAATTTATCTTTGTGGAAATAATCAGAGATGTTTTTTTCAAGTCAATGCAGATTGCCACAGCAATACAGTAATAAAATAGATATTGATCAAATTTCCAACAACATAATCAACAAAAAATGTGTAAGATAATAGATATAACCATAAGACCTTACCAAACAATTCTACTGAATTTCTACTGGAAAATATAATCTTCCCTGTGAAACAATAAAGAGCTTTAGAATTAGTTAAGGCTCTATTTTGGGGAAATGGCTGTCTATTTATAATAATGCAGATGACTTGCTCTGTCACATAATTTCTCAATCAATCTCACAGTAAAATAATTTATATTCAGAACATATTCCTATTACAAGGCTGAAATCCTTGCCTTCAAACCCAGATTTATACCTTTAGAGAAAAACACCATTTTTTTAGAGATTATTTTCTGTCTCAAGAAAAATAATACTAAGTCAAATTGGAACAAAACCATTAAGAACCAGCACATATCAAAAGGGCTCTGCAATATCCGAGTAAACATCAAGCTATTTTTCTTCAGGATTGTGTTAGAGAAAAGTTGGTGCTTCAGCTCAACTGTGTACCTGGAGAAAAGGATTATTTGCACTTGGTTTCCTAATACTTTTGTTTTAGCAATTATTAATCTTTCTCCCAAGTACCAAGGGAAACAGTACCCAAGTACTGTTTCCCTTGGGTTATGAGGTATGAAGATGAAGAATTATAGGATAAATCAATTGTAGAAATTTGAGTTTCTTTAATTGTGAGAATTGAAAGCTTTGTTAGTTTTCTTTATTAGAAATACTTATTCTATTGAGCTCTTGCAAAGTTTATTCTAGACTGGCAGAACAAGGAATAGTTTTCTACTAGTTCTGGTTTGACATTCCCTTTTAACTCATTTCCTTTAGTAAGAAGGAATGTCTCTAAAACCAGACAACGCTACACTTTGGAATGTCACTGTTTCCAGACCACACGCATACAATTACGAAGAACCAACAGGATTTTTATGAAAAGGAGAACACTTCCTGGGCAATGTAAAAGTGAAGCACTGTAGATATCCACAAAAGCATGCAATTATTGTCAAAAAGGTACTGTTATTTTTTTAAGGCAATATTTCTTAGGAAATTTTTTAATTGAAAGTGAACATATAATTCAGTGAGATTATTATACTTCATCTGGAAGTAAAGGTGCAACTAGCTTTGAAGAAAAGAAAAAACTGATAGGGAATGCAATAGCCCCTTGCTCTTTTGTGGTCAACAGCCCTGCCTATGCCCCCTCCTAACCTCTTTGCCCGGTATACATATTATGGGAGTCAGAGTGAGAAACAGAGATGGCCTTGATGTTAATTCACTGTTCAAAAATACCTGACAAACACTTTTTTTTTTTTTGTTATCAACACTGCTTTAGTCATAAACCTAAACCAGAGCACCATAGAGACTCTTATGAAGAAGATTAACTCTGTCTGAGCCAGGCCCACTACCCCTTTGTAGCAGGTCAGAAAAAGGTAGATACAAAGTCCCATGTTAACTCTCTTTCAGAACTGAGAATTATTAATGGCACAAGGTTCAGAAACGGAACAAATTCTCTCTGGGTTATTTTTACTTATGGGAGCTATCAATATAAACCTGTGAATCTGGGATTTTCATTACTTATCCTTGCCCATGACAAAGGAAGGAAAAGATTGTTTTCGACTCTCAATTTCAGACCCACAACTATTAATCTGAATCTTGGACAATAGCTAATGTATTTCCACTATGCAATCCTTGCCATTTTATTTCACTCACCACAGTAGTAAAGAATTGCATTTTATTGAATTTTGTTTCTCAAAACAGAATTAATCTCCACAATAGCTTTTTGCCTGCCTTATTTTCCCAGTGTTTAAGTGGCTTTTTTTTAATTTCCTAGAGAAAATAAAAAGTTTTAAGAAATGTTTCGATCGTAAAGAAATTTTATTAGAATTAATTTAAAATTGGAAGGTAATTTTACAAATCTTTGACTAATTTTATAGTTCTAAAGTTCTTTTCTCCAATTAGTCATGGTCAAGCAGTCACCTGCAGTTATTCTATCTAATTCTGTTTGTTCTACTTAGATGAAATAGAAGGTGGACTGTCTTTTCACCAATTCAGATTGCTGAACAAGAGACTTACAGAAATTCAATCCTACCGCTTTCCAGAGATGAGGTCTCCTTCCCCTTTTAGAGTTTCCAGCAGTACAATATACTGCTTCAGTACACGTAAAACCTATTTTCATTGCTGATTTCTTCTCCCTTTTTTTTATCATGAATTTTGATAAAAGGCATTGGTTAAAAGATTGCTTTGCATATTGTGAACTCAGCTGCGGATATACAGAATTTAAAGCCAGCCCTCTCCAGCATGAAACCCATAGCACTTTAAGTCATTTTTGCTTAGTCTAAGCTCCTTTGCATAAAATGCTCTGGGGAATAACAATCTCCAACCTTATTTGCTCTCTATCACAAACTTCCAGATGCCACTCAAGGTTGTTACACTTAGCTTCTGCTATAAAGGTTTGTTTTGTGTAGATGCTATTTCAAATGAGCCATGACATATCACATTCTTGAGGAGCAAAAGAACTTTGCCTGGTTCTTTCTGTAGGAAACCACAAAAGTGTCTTTAATGGATTCAAAGCTGTGCTTATAACTTGGAAAACAACCATCACTTTGTGGTTTTGGATGTCATCCAGGAATTGAAAGCTGAATGTTAAGCGCGCTGAAGAGTAAAATGTAGTCATGGGCCTTGGCAAGATGGGCTCCAACAATGGCAAAAGCAAACTGAGATCAATTGAATCAACCTGAAGTGTGAAAGGCAAAGTTGTTGAGCTGTTATTAGAAGTTCAGATGCTACTCCAATTAAAATAGCATCTTTTCATTTTCAGTATTTTTAAGAGGCTGTAGTGTGCTACTAAAAGATATGCATAAGTTTTAAAAATTTATTTCCTCAAACTGAGTATTTTTAGTTCTAAATTTAACTTGTAATAGTTGGTACTAAAGAAAATGTTTTGCAGTGCTGTTCTTGTAGAAACACAAATGTAAATGCAAACCTGATGTTCTAGCAGTTACCTGGAGTGAATAAGTATATATTAGGAAAATTAATTCTTTCAGCAACATTAGCCATCACCAGGAATGAAGGAGATAAAGCAAAACCAAGATATTCTTAGGAAGTTCAACTTTAACATAAGCACTCACAAATCACTTCACGAAGTTTCTACGTTTTCTGTTGAAAATAATTTATACAAATATATGTCAAAATTTTACTCTTTTGATATCTTAGAAGTTTTTATGAAAGTGAAAATATTCACACATATACTGCTCAATTTTTTAGGTTACTTGTTAACTTTCTAGGTAGACAACAGAGCTGGGAAGGTAAAAGCCAGATCTTAGTCCAGGATTCAAAATCAGCTTTCACTGGAACTGTGGCAGCATACACCTCCACCTGAAATGACCTTCATGGTTTTATATGATGAATGTAATTATTTAAAGATGGCATCTTCAATTTTCTATTAACATTAGATGTGTTAAGCTCCTCAAAGTAAATATTGAAAGTCATTTTATCAACACCAACAACACGAGAGTGTTTACATTTTCAGTTTTGTGTTGAAAAAGTACCTTGGACATTTAGGGACATTGTTCACTCAAAAATACCCGTTTTAGGACACTGCTTCTTCTTCTGTACTCAATTAGGTGAGACAGACTTCTTTAGAGAGTAATTCAGAGAAGTTTGATTTAGGGTGTCTGAGTCATCCTGACATTAAGGATCATTTCCCTGTTGTCATAAATCACTTATGACATGATATAACCTCATTCTATATCGACATTTCAAGTTTACTTTCAACAGTGATCTTGTTGAAAAGGCACGTGTTATGCTGATAAAGTAACCACTTACATTGAGAACCTAAAAAAAAGAGAAGAAAAAAAAAGGCATTATTTCACCTAAATGAATTATCTGAATTTTAGAAGCCTACCTGGGGCTAGAGAAGAGCTGTTATCTTGCTCACATAAAAAGAAGAGATTATTTCCTCTCAAAATTTTGCCTCATAGTACTTAATATCGTTGATTGTACATTCCTACTTGCTAGCGGATTCATTTTAGGAAGCTTTTTACTAATAATAAATCATAATAAATCATAATAAATGTTTTAAGTACCAATATGCCAGAGGCTGAAGCTGAACCATACACTTACATGAAAGCTAACAGTGTTAAAAACAACGATTCAGTGATAAGGTCATTTCCTGGGACTGAAAAACCCTAAGGTCTAGTTCCTTGTTCACCTTATGATATTTGTCCCTTATTTCTTTGGTTGTAATTAGCAACCTATTAGATGCAATGCTTCTTAATAAGAAGGGTATTGCAAAAGTTAAGTTTTGAATATGTTACATTTCTAAATATTTCACACAAGAGAAGGCCATTTCTCTGGATGGTCAACATGGCAGAAAAATTGACCAGATAACTGCTCAAATTTTCCTACCAAACTAGATAAAACTGACAACTCGGAGAAAACAACATCTGTGACTTTGGAGGCCGAAGAAGATATTGGCTGGTGGAATTTTTTTGGAGTCTGTGAGATTTATTTTTCTCTAAGAAATTAGATTAGTTTTGTTTTTCTTTATCAGTGTAACTAAGAACAGTACAAACACTAAATAATAAAGTCAAGTACCACTGCCATATTCCCAAATTTGCTGACCTAAACGTGGGTTAAAAAAGATTTTCGTCACAGATCCAAATAGAGGGATGAAAAATTGTTTTAGTAGGTACAAATACATAAGGATTTTACTGAGGATAAATAAACTCTTTCTGTTATCTCAGCTTCATGATTTCATAAAAGAAAAGTCAGCCAGTCAATCTCAAGAAGTGACAATTTGCAAGGGAGGTATATAATTTCAGACTAAAAACGTTATACTTGTTCTTCAAAGTAAGAACAACCTAGTTTGTAAAGGTCTTGGGTAAAATTTTCCTAATACATTTATCCAACATTTTTTCCTCTCTGTTTTAAAGAGAAAAACAACTATAAAGACAATGACAGTGACTCACACTACGTGCACACTCAAGATAAAGTTTTTGTCTTTTGAGAACTGTCACTAGAATCGTTGAAGAAAAAACACTGGAATATAAATCTCCTCCAGTACGGAAGTTACTTCTCTCCCCCTGCAAAAGGAAAAAAAAACTAGCTGAGCTTAAAGCATTTTTGAGTGAGGCAAATTCTTTCCCGTGATGAAGATAACCAGGACTTTAGTACTTCTTGGCCTTGCAGAACAGCCTTAGCAAATAATTCTCAATGCCAAAAAACCCTAATGATTACCCCATAAATTGAACAGAAAGTTTTTTGATGCCACTAGTTTTCTTTTGAGGCTAGATAGATGGGTAGACTTCATCATCTCTCTCTTCCATCACACTCCTTGCTTCCCCACTGACTGATTCAAATCGAGTTTGACGCTACATAGCAGACTCAGGGTTTTTTGTCCTTATACTGCTAATAGATTCAGGTAACCAAATCAAGTTATTGTTAGTGTGAAGCAGTTTTCTTTCCAATGAAGCTTGTCAGGGACATTTCTGTTTTTTAAGGCTGTAATTATCCCACAAAAACCAAGAGCTCTAATATGCTTCTCAAATTGTTTTTAAGTAGTCCATAGGTATTGTGAAAGTATCTCCTCTGCTTAGTTTTAATTATTTCCTTTTCAAGCATAAGCACCTAGTGAGAATTTTAAAATTGCAGGATATCCCCCTCCACATGGACACAGTAGCCTGTGCAGATTTCCTATTAGCCTTCTGCAGATGTCTCATATACCTAGGTCCTATCAAAGACATTGAATTTTTGGCAGCACTTTTAAACTATGGTGAATATAGTTATAAAATTTAAATCTCACACTTGTATCTTTCTGCAAGAAATGTGAAGGAAAGAGCAGGCTCAGGCCAATTCATTTCCAGAAAACTGGGCATAACACTTAAAATTTGCATTGTAATTACTTATGAAAAAGAAATGCAATTCATTTGGTTACCATAATTCATTTGTCAGATATAATTGAAATGACCTCAGGTGGCAGGTTAAAACAGAGCAGTTGATGCAAGCGAAAACCAAAACTTTTCATGAAATTAAATATTCAATAAATTATAGTACACAAGAAACTGCAGATAAAGCTATTGCAAATAAGCAAGATGCAATGATTTCAATTCTTTCTCACTTAGGAGTTAAGAATAGAAAGAATAAAATAAGGATAATTCTGAAATTATCTGGTCAAAATAGATCAATTCTGAATATTCTGTAAATAATTTCAGTATAAATTCATCCACGATACAACTTTGCTGGAATTACAAAACTGATGAACCTTAACCCCATTTCCTTACAAAATACTGTGAGGAATGCTGTATATATAAGACTGCTAATATACAAAGTATTTTTAAAACAAAGTATATGTGCTCTTCCCTGAAAAAAATACAGTGTAACAGCACTTTAAGGCATCATTTATCCCACTAATGCATAACTTTTAAATGAACAGATCTATTAAAATCAACAGGTGTAAATATGTGAGAAGTGTTTTTATGGATGGCTCAGTCTTAAGAGAATGAATGTATGCTATAGTATTTCTCTTCAGCTGCAGCTGAGGCCACCTGGAAAACTCAGAAACTCATAGCTCCAACAAGTATAAATTTTTTTGTTATCAGATTAAAACAGCTTGTGCTTTAAATGCATCTAAATATTTTTTTATTGTCAGTTCCTTGGAGTATTAGCAATAGTCTTGGAATGACTTACACTTCATTTGAAAACACAATTCTCATTTCGTTGTTATTAATAAAATACTTCCTTTGTGGTCACTGCACTGTTTTAGCTAAACGTATGAGAGAGAATAACTCAAATTTTACAGTTACCAAATATTCTGTGTAGGCAATAACCACTCTATCGCTGTTTGTGACTAAAAAGCAATTCAGTCTAGCTGGTGAACTTACTGAATGGAGAGCAGTAGCACAAGTTAAAATAAGATTATAAATTAAATGTTCTGAAATCCTAACAATGACTTCATGTCTTTGGGAAAGGCAACAGCACAGACCAACATAAAGTCATTCTGATAGACCTTCACTGGCACTAAGGCCAAGTTCCATGGACATGATCTTCAAATCAGCAACAGAGAAAGCAAAATGCTGCTTTCTTCTCACTCTTTCCTTTGTGAGCAAAATGCTAGTTGTGACTGACAAGGGACAAAACATGCTTTTCATTATACCAGAAGCCAACATTAATTCTGATGATGACTGGAGTAATAAAGGTTGCATGTCTCCTTCCTTATGCTGATGTTTTCCTGAGCAGACTGCTGTCCAAATGCTTCTTAGTCTAACTCAGTGCCTGAAACACTGAAGGCTGAAGTGTTCGTTTCTCCATATGCCAGTTTGTTAGATTGGTATAAGGCCCACTTAGGAAGTGCCATGCCAGTTTTATCTGAGTTTATGTGCCAGCAATGCTAAGTTTTATGGGGGGAGGTTACAGAGGATATCACTGCCATCTTTTATCAAAATTTCTTTGTATTTGCAAAGGAAATTCATTACTTGTGAAGAGGGAGTACTCTAAGATGAGACACAAGAGACTGCTAAAGTCATGCTTTCGGATTACATTTTTGGATATTATACATTTTGGGATGCATAGGAGAAGACATTTAATGATACTGGTGAGCCACTATAGTAAAGACCTTTGGATCGATTGCTGGAAACAGCTGGTGTAGTTATACTCTTAAACAGCTGTTAACACATCTTAGAGATTTACTGAAAAAGGGCTTGTTGGAATTTGTATCACGTGCTCAGAAAGAATATATTCATTTGAAAACCAATGGGACACAAAGCATAAGAAATCTTGGTTAGATATCAATCTGAAACAAATACTGTTTGTGTGCAAGCTCTTCATTGCATGAGGTTAGCAATATGCCAAAGAAAACATACTTGTGAAAACAGTAATCTGTAGGAAAGAGACTGAGGAGAGAGAGGAAAGAAGACCTTGTTTAAGGGAGGAATTCTTTAGCTTTCCTCAAAAATTATTTGTTCAGAAGCTGCCTGCTCCCCAGCAGCCTTTCATGGCACTCGCAGAAAAGCTATCCTTCCTCATGAAGCTCAGTAGGTAAAGACTCTCTGTGAACTTGAATTATCCCATTTACCTTGAATCTTCCCAAGTATCATAGAATCAAAGACTTTTTGAGTTGGAAGGGACCTCAAAGATCATCTACTTCTAATCCCCACTGCTATGAGCAGGGACACCCTCTACTAGCCCAGATTGCCCAAAGCCCCATCCAACCTGGCCTTGAACAGTGCCAGGGAGGGGGCAGCTACAGCTTCTCTGGGAAACCTGTTCCATTGACTTAATACATTCACAGTAAATATTTTTTCTCCTAATATCTAATCTAAATCTACCTTCCTTTAGTTTAAACCCGTTACCCTTCATCCATCCCAATCTTCTCTTTAGTTACAGAAATGCAGCAATAAGGTCTCTCCAGAGCCTTCTCTTTTCCAGGCTGAACAGCCCAAAACTTTTCTGCCTGTCTTCATAGGAGGGAAGCTCCAGCCCCCTGATCATCTTCATGGCCCTCCTCTGGACACACTTCAGCAGGTCCATGTGGATCTCATGAGAGCAGAATAGAGGAGGAATATCTCTTTCCTTGACCTGCTGGTCATGCTTCCTTTGATGCAGCCCAGGATGTGACTGACTTTCTTGGCTGCTAGCACACTGTAGTGCTTTGACACTGGCTGTAGGCCAGACTCCCACCAAAGTCACTCTATCACTCCCCTCTTTGCTGGACAGGTGAAAAAATATATGTTGAGAGGCTTTGGAGTTGAGATAAGGACAGGGAGAGACCATTCTGCAATTAGCATCATGGGCAAAACAGACTCAACACAGAAGAAAGGCAAAAAAACTCTTAATTACACTACACACACAGAGAAACAAGAGTCAGATAATGAGAAGTACCAACAGATTGTAAAACACCAACCCCACACACACACCTCCCTTCTTTGCAGACTTCACTTTATTAATGATTTTCTCCTCCCCAGGATGGCACAGAGGAGAGGAGTGAAATAGGGAATGGAGGCTTCAGTCTACAGCCAGTTACTCATGAGTTTTTTCCATCTTGTGGGGAGGCATTTCTCACACTCTTTCCCTGAGCCAGCATGGGGTCCCACCCACGGGAGACAGTCCTCCATGACCTTTTCCATGTGAGTCCTCTTCCACAGGGTCTCAGCTCTGAGAAAGAACTTCTTCACGGTGAGGGTGACAGAGCATTGGAACAGGCTGACCAGGGGGTTGTGGAGTCTCCTTCTCTGGAGATATTCAAGACCAGTCTGGACGCCTACCTGTGCAGCCTCCTCTTGGGACCTGCTTTGGCAGGGGGGTTGAACTTGACCTCTTGAGGTCCCTTTCAACCCCTAAAATTCTGTGATTCTGTGGCTCTTCACCAACTGCCCCAGCGTGGGTCACTGCTACAAACTCATAGAATGTCTCTCAATCCCAGACTGCTGGCCCCAACCTGATTTCCAACAGAGTCACAAGCACACCAAGAAAACCTGCTCCGGCCTGGGCCTCCATCTCTCTCTCTGCCTCTTATCTCTCTCCTCGGGCTGCAGGTTCATGTGCCAACATAGGTCACAGATTCTTCCCTATTCCTCCACCTGCTCCATGGTGGGCTCCTGCCTGGCCCAGGTACCTCTCCACAGCCTACAAGTGGAGTCTCTTCAGATTCCATGGGCTGCAGGGAGACAACCACTTCACCACGGTATTCTCCACAGGCCACAGGGAATCTTCTCTAGTGCCTCCTCCTCCCCCCTTCACTGACCTTGGTGTCTGCAGAGGTTCTTACATCTTCTCACTCCCTTCTCTGGTGGCAAAATGTGGCTGTTTGCATTTTCTCTCTCTAAAATGTGATTCCCAGAGGCTCTGTAACTGGCACTGATTGGCCTGGCTGGCCTTGTCAGAAATGGCGTTTTGGGGTTTGGCCTTGGAAGCCCAGCTGGGATTTACTATGTTGGACCTCTACAAAACTTCTAGCTGCTTCTTATAGAAGCCACATTACAAAACCACCACAAAAACATAGCTAGGTTATATTCAGCTTTTCACCCACCAGTACTCCTAAGTCCTTCTCCACAGGGCTGCTCCTGAGGCACTCATTGTCTAGCCCGTATCCATCTTCACAGAAACACAGAATATTAGGAGCTGGAAGAGAGCTCAAAGATCATCCAGTCCAACCCCCTACCCGAACTGGATCATCTACAGTAGATCACATAAGAACGTGTCCACATTGGTCTTGAATGTCTCCAGAGAAGGAGACTCCACAACCTCTCTGGGCAGCCTGTTCCAGTAATCTGTCACCCTCACAGTGAAAAAGTTCTTCCTTATATTAAGATGGAACTTTCTATGTTCCAGTTTGGAACCATTTCCCCTTGTTCTATCACTGGCCATCACTGAGAAGAGCTTGGATCCATCCTCCTGACACTCACCCTTTACATATATATAAACATTGATAAAACATCTCTGCAGGGGATAAGTAACAAGTTCTACTTGCATACATAAAAAGACCACATAAATGACATAGGTAAGTGATTAGAAGTGTAGGCATTAATTTATATTTGTGAGGAGTGCAATAGAATAGCTAAGGCTCAGGTTGTATAACAAAATGTGAAAAAAACCAGTTGTTTGCCATTGCTTCTTTCTAGAACATTTACTTTCTAAAGTGACAGATGGCCAGTAGGACAATTGTCTATTTTCAATATGAAAGGCAGAAATCTAGGCACAATTACATAACAAAACTGGGAAGGAATGGCTAGGGAGATCATCATCTTGGCAAGAAAAGATACCAGATGAATGCTTAAGGAAGACATATTTGTTTTCTTTCATATAAAACAAGAGTGGGAAAGAAGTTCCTGACATCAGGGATCTCAGAAATTTTCTATTCTGCTCAGTCTTATCTCTAACATTCATCATCCCAGTCTGGCCCACACAAAACCCTTCTGCTCTCTATCTTATTCTTGGTGAGAGAGCATGATAATACAAGTTTTATTAACATCCTTTCCCAAACCCTATTAGTAATCAGTTAGTCACACTCCAAATAGGAAATAGATAGTGAGGAAAATACCTATTGGTTATAAAACCAATTTTTCTCTTTTCTTCTTTTCTACTAAGTTCTTGTCACAGTGAAGAACTTCCCTTCCATAGGAAGACTGTGTGATTAAGTAAACAGTATGTTTCTCTGAGGAGGTCTTATGACAGCCTTTCATTACCTAAAAGTTTCCTACAGGAAAAGTAGGAAAGGGACTCTTAATCAGGGAGTGTAGTGATAGGACAAGGGATTTAAATCCCCCCCAAAAGAGGGGGGATTTAAATTAGATATGAGGAAGTATTTCTTCCCTATGAGGTTGGTGAGATAGTGGACCAGGTTTCCCAGAGAAGCTGTAGATGACCCCTCCCTGGCAGTGTTCAAGGCCAGGCTTGATGGGGCTTTGGGCACCTTGGTCTAATGTAGGATATATTAATTATCATGACAAACTGAAAGACCAAAATACCTCCTCTCTGAAACTATCTTTCTCATACACTCCATTATTTCATTTCTTGTACAGATTGGTCTTTCTTTATTTTCTGTTCAGCATACTATGGCATAATGCTTCCTAATTTGCTTGACAAGGCAAAGCTTCTCAACACTGCCTACAAAGTCTTTCAAGACCACTCCATTTTGACCAAGGATGGGCATGCTGGAGAACACTTGGCCATTAGGCATGCAGCCTTTTCTGCTTACCAGTCCTCCCCTCATCTGGGATCTTGACAAAACTGTTAACAGAACATTTGAGTTTTTCCCCTAAGCCTGGCTGGATTCCATATGAAAATAACCCTTTAACACAATACTGCAACTCAACTTTCATGTTTCCTCCTCAGTTCATTTCAACTCCCTCCACTAGTCAGCCTCAGCATCATATTAAATCTGGAGGGCTGCCATGCTTGGACTGTGTATGCTGCCAGCCATCTGAACCAGAAACATCAAATAAATACACAAAAGAGCTGTTTCTCTGCCACTGTTAGAGAGATAAATCTGTGCCCCAACATAAAAGCACTGAGATGTCTCAAACACAATACAGATCAGTGAGAACCATCTGGTTGGTTTCATTTACAGCCAGACACCAAAAGGAGGAAAGTTGTCACACTACAAGAAAGGATTTTCCTATTTTGGAATTACTGTAACATGCTGGAATGTATACTGTGTCAGTGGTTTGCTTAAAACCCAGATGTAAACAACCAAAGAAAATAGATTGGATTCTAAAGCCAGAAATAGACTCAGAATCTAAAAACATAAAACTCCTCGGTGGAAAGGGTTAAGCAGCAGAATCTGCAGAAGTATAAATTCAGAATTTGAGAAAGTAAACAAGCTAATACTAGGATCATAGCCACCTTTTTTTTAGAAGGCCTCAGGTGGCAGTGATGATGAAAATGGGCTCATGGGGAGTGAAAACTGGGGACAGTAGATATCAGAGCTTTCCCATTTGGAAGTGTTTTGCATTCTGTCTGCACACGAGAGATCGCTTCTGGTGCAACTGCATTCTCACTTGCCTGATCTACCACAGCTACAGGAAAAACAGCTGAAGATAAGCAGTAATGCCCATTCAAAACAACAGTTTTGTCAACTAACCATCTGGGGATTTAATGCAAAAACTCTGTGAAGTTAAATAACATTGTGCTATGCTAGATGTTTGATTCACGGACCAGATCAGTTTAGAAAAAGCTCAAGAAAAGGATGTTTTTTTAGTTCCCCCAAAGATATAGCACCAAATTAGGCTAAGGGCAGGCATGCTTCTGATCCTAAGTAATGAAGACTGAAATCTAATTGGCTCTATAGGAAAGTAACACATTGGAACAAGTTTACTAGTATCTACAGAGAGCAGATCATTCAGAAAAGAAAGCTACCCCCCCAAAAGGCCTCGAGAAATTAAAAAATCAACATAGATGTTATTTGAAGTAAGGAAAGGAAAGCAAAATCACAGAACAGATTAACATGAGAGAGAGCCAGGTAAAAGCAAAGCAAGAAGGGCAAGGTCAAAAAGCTATTCTGGATCAGATTGTTACCGCTTTTAATCTAGAAATACAACCCTGTGAAGCCCATACACTGGGCAGGTAGATTTAGAATGGCACCTCCTCTTTTGATTGCCAATAGCAATTTCAATTCAATTATTTTTGGCAACTATTCTAAAATTATAGGTGTGCAACACCTATATGAATATTATTAATTACAAGTATCTTCAGAGTCAAATCTTAGCCTTGTTGGAGACAGTGGCACTATATATATATATTTTTACTCTTCTGTCGAGTATACACTGTTAAAAAGCTGCTGAATCTGGGACACAGCATGAGCCTACTATTTTTCCTAAGATCAGCGTCCAAGCTGCTGCCCTAGTTCACAGTAGCACTCCTGTTAGACATCTTTGATTGTTCTTCTGTATGTAAGGAGAACTGCAGAATCAAGTTTTTATTTGATTTTTTTTAATTATGATATTTATTTCAATAATCTTATCCACTTACTTAGTGTAATCCTACTGGATTTAGTTCATCCCTAGTTTAGCTATACTGACATTAACATTCTTAATCTAGTAGAACTGAACCAGAAAAGAGTTGGGAATATTAACTGCAAACAGGCTGCACTGAACATAAATCAGTGCAGAACATATCCATCACTTTAAATTGCATTTTATTTACAATAACACTATATGGAAGTGTAAAACCTCCAGTCAGCAGGTGGCATTTTAATATGTTTGTACAGTACAGATATTTGCTCTACAGCTCATTAAATATGAACACTTATGTTGCAGAATATGATGTTGCACAATGCATTTCACCGAGTACCTCATATCAGAGGTAGTCTGATTATATCTTCTCCTAGAGGAAAACATTATTAAAGCAGTGCCACAAACTACATTTGGTTTTGTACCTAAGTGCACTCAATGGCTAAACACATACATATGAACAGAAGTATGCGAGTACATCTCTATTTATAGCATTATTTGTGCTCACTGAACATACTGAGACTGTTGAAATCTAATTAAATTTGTTTCCCCACAAAACTTATTTTATCATCCAAATCTGCTCATTTTAATTAATGAGCATCACTTATTACCTTACCTTGAGCTCTCCACATGCTTCTACTACCAATCAGTGTATCTTGAGAAGCTCCCTCAGGTGGACACCAAGCTCATATGGCTGTGCACAGGACTATCACCTACAGAGCTATATATATGCTATCAAGCTACACATAAATTAAGATGATGGTATAGCTTTGCCATTTGAGGTGATATGGGTCATATATTCAGTGCCACCCAATGAAGTTTATAATAGTCAACTTGCTCATAAAAGGAAGATTAGGTTTTTGTTAGTGTTCTTGAGAGGTCATTTTAAGTGTTTTGTTTTCACATGAAGTCAAAAAATTGTTTTGCTTAAATAATACTGAGATTGAACTAAAGCAGTGTATTGGCATGACATGGTTATGGTAGCGGGGAGGTTACAAGGGTGGCTTCAGTGAGAAGCTGCTCAAAGCACCAGAACTAATGTTTTTCCTGGATAAATTTGAGTTCTCCTATGTTTCCACAGACTTCTCTAGTCTTTTAAAGGAGCCAAAGCTTCTTGGGCAACTCTCTTCCCAAGTACAATCACTCAGTTCTTGCCTTTTCCCTGCTTGATTTCTAGGCAGTACCAGCATAAGAGCAGCAATGCTTCGTCAGGAAAAGAATTAGGATAGTGTCCATTATCCTGTCTGTTTTTAATATGAAAAAATAATAAAGAATTTGGACTGACTTTCAGCAAGTGGTAGAGAGAGTGAGCAGCAGGTTAATATAGTTTTTCATCTGATAGGTGTATATTTAATCAGACATGTCGGAAATTAATACAAATCTAATGAGAGATTAAGTACCTGAGTGCAGAGAGGCTTTGTAGATCTCCATTTGGCCTGAAGCATTGTTCCCAGGTACCCCACTCCTCATCAGAATGTTGTATAAAAGACAGTATAAAAAGGCAGTATAACACACTTGATATGACCATGCAGAACTGTTCTCCCTTTTTAAGCTTTTGACACATTACTTTCTGTAGGCAAATTCCTCAGCCTATATCTTGTTGTGTTTCTACTGAAGTGCACTGGAATTGAAGCACCTTTCAGCAAATGTTTTGCATCATTGAACTGGGTCTTATTAAGATGTCTAGAATATCTCTTAAACTATTCACTGAGCTAAAAGAATAGCATGGCTTGCACTAAAGTTAGTCAGGTACTCTCCTGGAAAGTGACTGCTCTTTGCAGAACGGCATCGGAGAAAATAGTTCTCTTCTCTGAGTGGCCTGTCAAGGGCTGCCACTGCTTTCCCTCCATTAAGAGCTGTACTTGTTTAAAAGTAAATATTGTACTCTTAGATTCTACGAATTCTGCTGAGGCCAAAAGCAAAGCTCCTTATTTAATATGCACTCCTGCAAGGTGATGGGCACGTTCTCAAAAAGTGATGGACTTCCACAATTTGTAATGAAATTAATAGAGTGAATATTTTGTGCCCTAAACACTATCAAGGTCTGATCTTCCTCAAGATTCATTAGGCAAATTTCCAATTTATTTTTTTTATATCAGAGAGAAAAACAACCAAAGTTTTACCCTTCATCACTGAAGGCTGTGAAACTTTTGCCGTTAGCTTTATTAGAAAGGCTATTCGGTCACAGAAAAGAGATTCCAGGAGATAAGCTGAGGTTGTGAGTTCTGTGAAGAATTAAGCTACAATTTTGAGAAGTAACTTGCAATGGTCTTTAATTAGGTCTAAATACAATATCAGTATGGAGTGTCTGCATTTTCATATCCTTTTATGCTGCTCACTGGTAACAAAACATTAAAACACAACAAAACAGAAGCCAGCAATGATTGCAGACATGATAGCAGAGTTTAAGTGCTCATCCATCACTCAGGTTATGACCCTAATAACATCTCAAAACCCTGCAAAAGGTTTATTCAGGGAGATTTCTATGCCTGTGAAAAAAAGGACAATGCTAATAAGAGGTCAGTTCCCTATCAGCATGTTATTGTCTCCTTGTCACCAACACTTCCTCTGTGGAAGAAGAAACCTGAAAGGATGATATATACTCAGGACAGATTCCCCAGGCTGCTTAACAGAAAGATCATTTTCCAAAGATGTCACAAATTTCCTAGCTAACAGTCTCACACTGCCCAGGTCCTCCTCTAGGCACCTCTTCTACAATACATGCCCTTCCTTCTGGATTTCAACATTTACCTACTAAGGCTGAAATACACCCTTAATTAAGGCTACAAAACAAATACATTATCATGAAATTAAATATGATAGGCATTACTGGAGTTAGAAAATGGAAGAATTGCTGGGATCTTTGGAATTATGTTTTTTTCAGAATCTTGATAGACTTCAAAGTAGATCAATGTTTTAAAAATGCTTCATCCCACAGTTGTGACACTCTGATGGAAAAATTAATATAATCTGGATGCAGTACTTAAATCAAATACCTTTCCACGAATACCTGTCTCTCAGATTATCGATTGCAGGCATTTTCCAGACTTTGCAAACTATGCTATAAAGAAATAATGACAATACAACTCAGACCAGCAGTGCTTAAGGCTTCATCAGGGGTCAGTTATGAAACCAAGCAACCAGATCACTGCCAATTAAAGCTGCTTGATAAAACTGGTTACACTCATTTTGACAGCCTTTCATCTGAGAAGAGTATTCAGCATAATTTAGTCTCACCAAACCCCTGAAATATATTATGCCCGCTTTACACATGGATAAACAGAAGTACCTATAGCTAACGGGACAGAATCACACAGTAAGTACATGGAGAGCTGAACAGAGAAGCAAATGACCCCAATCCCCAGGTCCGTTTTCCATCCCAGCTAAATCACTTTCCTACACACTCATCAAATGTTTTCAGTCAAGAGCTACATTAACACTAGGAAATTAATACAGGTAAAAATGTAACAGTACTAAGCATGCCAGAGATATCAATAAATAGAAGAGGATTTTAGGATCTTTTGAAGTACGTAGAGATCATACTCTTTAAATAAATGAAAGTGGAAGAATTCCTTCAGAAAGGATTAAGCTCCCAAATCTGTGTAACTGAGAATCTGAATCATTCACCCTGGAAAGAGAGCTTTGACAGAGCCCCAAGCTTCCATTATAAGGGGCTTTATGCAGATATTTTCATACTACTTGGCTCTTATCTCTCTGCGTTCGTTTCACGCAAGGCAACATGCAGAAACACAGCTCAGCTTTCATTTTCCACCTCATTCCTTAATCCTCCTGAATTCTATTGTGCTTATCACTTCATCGGGAACCCAGAGAGGCTGATTGGGCCAGAGAAATTGTATTTACAATCTTCTTGAAGAAGCAGCACTCTGTATATGAATAATAAATCAACAGGCAAGCTTTGTCAATTTTTGTGAAAATGAGAAGTTTGTGAGCCATTTAATGTGATCTTAATAGAGCAGGCCTTGCTTTCTGTTCAAAGCATGCACTGTGACTTTTCCCAATCGTTCGGGCCCTGGACTGTATTTTTCCTGTTCACAGATCATTCTGTGTTTCCCAAAGCTACATGGTATGAGACAGCAATATTTCTTTCATTACTTTGTGTTGCTGTGTATGTAAAAGAAACTTTGTGCTATTCACTAAGAGATAAACTAGAAATCCGTGTGTTGGCTCCCTTAATGACATTTTCCATAATGGTAAATTATTAAATTTGTTGCTATAAGGCCTTGACATACTCAAACGGCAATGAATGGTGACTTACTGGCAGCGTGACACTAACGACACACCTAATTACTGCACCCTACTCAGTCATACCAAAAGTCCTACACCCTTACCTATGCAGTAACAGCATACTTGACTGTTTCAACAGATGTGGAATTAGACCATACATGTTTCTATTAGTTAAACCCTGATGTTTTTATTCTCCTGATTTATTTTCCTTTTTTCTCTTGTCTCCATTTTCTCTGTCTGACACTCAGGTGTTTGAATTTGAAATATTTTCATAACACAGATCATCTATCAAAAGCATTTCCTTTTTTCAACCATTTTGGTCTCTCTTTTAATTGCTAAACACTTTCATTTCTTCAGGCTTTTTTTGGTTTTGTTTTAAAATGTTAGAACAACAAAAGACATTCTAAAGCATATTCTGAATTTGATCAGTATCAGAAAGAAATAAGAGCTTCCCTGACATCCACAGATACACATTAAGTTTTAGCACCGATGTATTAGGGAGAGAGATGAAACAAGACCTTTGAAGTCCATCTCATGTCTTCAGCTTCCACACTAGTACAAATGGAGAATTCAGCTGATGTATAGATCTAATGTAGGATTAAACTAAAAGTAACTCACTTTTAGCTGTAAATTCAAGCTATTTCTATTTGGAAGATACAGGGAGGAAATAAATAATGAAAAGCTTTTTATATGAGAAATGGAAACTTGCACATTTACATAGGTTAAATACCCTCTAACACATGCCTGATAATTTGCTGCAGAGTGATACAGTACACTCTAAGGATGATTTGTGCCTGTTCACTGCTCAGCTATTATTTGATTATGTATGAACCACAGCAATCAAATCCAAAGCCAGTACGTGGTTTTCCTTCAGTGAAACCACTTTAGCATTTTTAATAGAGTAGAATTTGTCTATTTCTATTGGGCTTTTCTCAGTAGGCAAACCTAAGGCTGATGTTTCTCAAACTGCTTACGCTATGGCCACCATTCCTGGCCTTACTCCCTTCCAGCTGCTGGCCAAGCTACCTCTGGAAATACCACTGCTCCTGATGTTACTAGCCCTGTTAAGAAGTGGAGGTTACAGCACATCACCTTTTCAGAAGTCACATAGCTACATGTTAACTTACACTGTATAGGTAGATATTGTAGCTCAGTGAGAGCTACCTAAGGGATTTCCAGCAACATTGAACTTTGATTTCAAAATGTATATTATGTCCCTCTTGGATCCACACTGTATTCTCATATTCATCCCTCATACAAGTCCAATACCCATTATTCTCTTTACTCCTGCTTCTCTCTCCTTGCTGCATCTAGAGCACAAATGATGTTTTCAAATTAGTTCCATTTAAATCAACCATTAAGTAGTCACTGATACTTTCCATTCCACTGCAAATACTTTATGCATTGATGACTTTAGAAAAGTTAGCAATTCGGGAAATGTGTCTTCTCTAGACTTATGTAAGCCCAGCTTCCATACAATAGATTTATTTCCTTCTGTAAATACCTGGAAAATCCCAGAATGTAAGAGAGAGTCTAAATGAATATTGCTGAAATCCTTCTCTTTGCAAAAAGTTCACTCCACCTGGATGTCCTCCAGCACAAATGGTTCTTCTACCATTTTCCTTTTTGGGACATTAAAAAGCAATGCAGGAACCTTTGCAGCATATGCAGGATCCATAGCAGAAAATAGTTATTTTGAAGGTAAATTTTACCAGGATACGCATGGATGTTTGTTAAAACAAATTCATACTAGCTGTTTCTAAAGCATGTGGGACTTCCAGAATATCTAATACATAAAAAAGAATATATTTTCCTGTTTAAAGAGAAACACAATAGTACTCTACAGTTTTGTACCAAGCAATTGGTACAAATTGATATAGTTTTATTGGTACAAATAATTGTACCATCTGACAGGTTTTAGTTTTCTTTCCAGTGCATTACAAACGGTAGTACCTTATACTCAAAAAAACACTATGAACAAGGAACAAGCAAGGACATTTCTGTCTAGGCATACAAGGATAAATCAATCAATAGCACTTTTTTTTTCATTTCTGTTAAGCCCTCAATAGCTTAAATCGCTGCCTGAGATCACCTGAGGCACATCTGAGAAAGCCCAATACATAGCAATGCTAATTTATAGACCCATTTATGAATAAATTAACGATAATTTCAACTTCCCAATACACATTGCTTACTTACATCTACCAACTCTCTGCCCTTCTCTTCAGATCTGTTCAGGGTGTATCTTACAAACAGCAAGCATCTCAGTTGAGATTTCAAAGCAGTCACAGTTCTGAAAACTATGACAAAGGATTTTACAACAGGCATCACTAATATTCTGATACTCTATTACTCTTTTTGCATATAATAATTATCAACTTTTATTCCCACACAGACATGAGATACTTGCATTCATTTAGATTCATAGAATCATAGAA
>VXBZ01004114.1:336313-406136 GCA_013399135.1 Heliornis fulica | reverse complement strand
CGGGGCTGAGGGAAGCGCCGCCGCTTTCCCGCCGCTGTCTCCACCCCGAGGGGGCCGGCGGTGCGGCGGGAAGGGCCGAGAGGCTGGAGGGGGGTGAGGGCCGGGTAGGGCCGTTCGTGCTTAACGGATAGAGGAATCGGAAGGTTCGCACAGACCGCTCGAGGTTTCAAGGGCTTTTATTTCCCTTCGTTGTCCCCTTCAAACGCTGCCTCACACCCCGGGCCCAGCCTCAGCTGCTCAGGGCTGGGCACCGTCAGGTAGTGTCCTGGGGTTTTGTATGGCTCTAGGACGAGCAGCCCTCAGCTTTTTTGTGTGAAAATGAGGGTATCCACCACAGCCACGCAGTTCATCCCCGTGGGACATGCAAAGGCACCCTCAGTCCCCAGAGACAGGAGGTGCCGCAGGCCTGGGCGGGAGCAGTGGCTGAGGGCCCTGGGTATGTGCCTCTGAGCTGTGCCTCAAGACTGTGTGTGCCAGAAACTGTGCCGATGAGTGTCTATAATCCAAACAGACCCAGCGAGAGCGGTGACTGCTGCTGCTGCAGTGGGAGGCTACCAAGGCAGCTTCCAGTGAACTGTGACTGTTCAGGCAGTCACGCTGTGTTGTGGAGTGGGACGACAGCCGTGAAACGCTTCAGCTAGCATCACCACCTTCCCCATCTCTGGTTGCTTGTTCCTGCGTGTTTTTACCCTGCTCTGCTGCCTCAGAGCGTGTTTGGGCAGCCACTGGCAAATCTGCTCAGGGAGATGCTCTACCTGAGGGACAAGTACTTTAAAATCCAGCTGCATTTTCAGCAAGATCAGTGTCTCTGGTGACCCAGCACTTGTGCTGGCATTGCGAAGGGCTGTGCTCAGCAAGAGCACATGGCAGGGGCTTGGTGGGCTGTTGGGCCCATCCATCTCAGAAGTGATGCTCAGTGAGGTGTGCTGTGGCACGAGCTGTTGGCCCAGCGCTTTCCGGAGCCATTGGGACAGTTTTATGTGCAAGTGTGAAGCTTTAGTTGATTCCTGGGCTTTTGCTATGGAGAATTTTTCATGATGTAAATTAGAGTCAGAAATTAGTAAAACATTGATGTTTGTCATGACTTTATCACTCTCTGATTGGTGCCACCCACGAAAGCATTGCAAAACTGAATGTTAATGGTTTTGTGATTATATTTTTAAAGACAATATACACTATGTTTAGTTCAGAGTGTGCCAGGCTTACAATGCAAGGAGGTGTTATCATAGGTTTTAACCTATCTGACTGTCAGAGCTCAGTGTCTTTGAGGTGCTGATTTCAATGAGCTCTGCAGATATAATGGTCTGTGTAGACAGAGGATGTAAAATAGAGTCTTGCATATTAATGCAGATTTGAACCACAGGCTCTTGAAGTCCAACACAAGATAACCACAAGACGAGGCTGGTGATGGCAAGTTTCTTTTCCTTGACTGTTAGTGCTCATATCATTAAAGTGAAGAGTGTTTTAGTATTCCTAGTAGACCCATGTATCTAAATTTAAATTTCAATTTGTTATTTTTATTTTTTTTAAGTGAGCATGGGGAAAATTTGTCTTGTAGACTTACAGTGTGACTGAATCTGGTCATAATGGCACTATAAAGTTTTATGCCTCCACCAAGTTTAGACGTATATTGGAGACTTAAAATTCCTGACTGCTTTCAAAATGAGCCATAGCTGCACTTTTGAAGATAGTCTTGTACATGTTAGTAAATTATTTTCCTGCTATGCATAATTATCTCTTTGGCTAAAATTTCACATACAGTCACTTTCTATGTAAAATAACTGCTTGTAGTGTTTCCTGAGGAGCACAAGTCATTTTTGTAACTTTAAAGGGCATGCATATAAAAGCACCTGAGTTAGTGTGTGCTGAGGAATAATAGTTACCATAACTGTTCCTTAATTGAGCTTGTCCTCATGCCAGTGTCAGCTGGAATTAGCAGGAGAATACTTATGTTGCAAACCAGCACTGAAGTATTGGGAGAGTTACCACACACACTAGTGGAGCAATTGCCAGGTCTGGCTCTTTACCCCACGCTTTTGGCTTGTGTGTAAAGAGCAGCTTAAGTTTATGGTAGGAACTTTTACGTGTGGCCAGGCAGGAACAATATTTCCTTTGTGTTTGGTATTAGGTCAAGATACAAGGAAAACAGTGCTGTTAGATCAGGGATATCAGCCATTGGAGTTTAGAGAAAATAGGATGAAAAATGGCATAAAAAATGTCGGGAAAGTTAGAACAGGAGGTTTGCTGTGTTGGCAGAACATGTACAAGGCCTCTCTTGGGGGTTGGTGTAAGGAGACTCATTCTCATGTCAGATGGTGATATTTCCATGAAGAAATTAGATGGAGGACTCTTGCAGGACAGAGTGATGACTTTGAGTGGGAGACAAATACAAACAAGACTAGAGAAACTGGGAGTATCCCACCTTCCATCTTTGGATCTTCAGGGAGTTTGATTCTAAAGGGTGGAAAACTGGTGGAGTTGTTCGGGTTCAAGATTTTAAAACTTTAATAATTTCTTTTTCTGGTTCTCCCTAAGAGAATTTGGGTTTATAGAGTCTTTGTTCTGGAAGCTGTCTTGCTGTGTGCAGTGCTTTCATACACATATGTCAGAATATCTCAGGTGTCTTAGGACTGCATTTTCAGCAGCTTTTGGGGGTAAAATGAACCTGTACAGTTTCTCATTGTTTCCAGAGCTGAGTCTCCCTGGCCACAGCTTGGCACAACACTGTGCTGAAAGGGGCTGGATTTTTTTCTGCTTGGGGAGGAGAGGGAGGAGGCAGTTCCTGTCTCCAAGCTCCAGCAATGCTGTATCTGGGGCAACGACGCTGGGGAGCGAACGGCTGAGTGTCAGAGACGTTCACCAAGCTGGAACAGGCAGAGGGACTGGCAACAAGGGCGTCTGCAGGTAGTACCTGCTCTTACCTTGCTTGCTCATGCACTCTCTGGATGTGTAAGGCATGCTGAGCATCTCTTTTCCTATTCTTTTTGGCCTGTGTTTGTTTCTCATGACAGTGTGTGTCTGTGCTGCAAAGCACAGTTAAGGGCCCAGAGTGCCTGGGATGTTAGGAGGAGATAGACAGTGGGAAGGAAAGTGGTTTTGGAGAAAGTGGAAAGAGCAGATTGGAAAAAATATTGTTTGAAAGACATTTGGAGTGGAAAGGTGAAAAGTGAGCTTGACAAGGAATGGAATAAGAGAGCTTGTGGTTTGGAGGGGAAGAAAGAGTGGTGTAAACAAGGAAGAAAGGAGCTAAGGGACAGATTTGTCTTCTTCCTGGCAGTTGGGATGGGAAGCTGATTGCTTCGACAGCTTGTGCAGGACCTGAAAGGAGTCTCTCATTCTTTTCCAGTGCATGTGATGACAAGGATGCCTATCTTTATGGGGAGGACCAAGAACTTATAGGCAAGCAAAACATAAAGCAAAATGAAGCCAACCCAGAGCCCGAGGCTCCTGAGGGTAAGTTGTTCCTGCAGTGACTGTCAAGGACTTTTTTGAAAAAGAAAACTTTTTCAAAGCTGCAGAAGAAACCATTACTGGTGGGTAGTGGTTTGACATGGGAAGAACTCTGATTTGACAACACTTGGTCTTGTTAAATGTTCTTTGGACCTAAGTCTTGATAATACATTTCTTATTAAGAACATCTTTGCTTAGGTATTGAACTTTTTGAAAGGTTAGGTGGCATATAAACTGAGCTGCTGTAGACAGACAATGGCTTTCTTAACTCTTCAGGAGTACCTTTAGGAATGAACAAATCTAATTGGTTTTTTTTAGTACCCTAAGGCCCAGACATAGTTGTGTTTGGTAATAACTTCCTCTTTCATGGTGAATTAATTCACTGGCATTCCAGTACCACCTACTTCCATCTCCTTTTTCTGACAGTGTCACTATGTGTTTGGGAATTTTTTCCTTGTGAATTTCCTAAACAAATTTGATTTAGGATACTCAGAGCAGACTAGGGGTATGGTTTTGGCTTATACTATGGAAAATTGCCATTCAAACCCATCTGAAAACACTGTGATGTTCAATAATTTGGAGAAAGTATCCTCAGAGAACTTCTATGGAGTCCTGGAAGGCCACCCCAAAGAACTGTTGCATTAAGTGGAACACAGCCCTAAGCAATATTAGACATTCTGGCATTTGTATTAAGAAGCTTTGTGGAGTCCTTGTGAGCAACCTGTTCTTCAGGTGGCATCCTGGCAATATTAGCTGCTTCTGGAACCAGGTCATTATAGACATGAAAAAATCTAGTGGTTTTTTTCCCCCTCAGTGCTGCTCTGCATGTCCGTTCTGCAGTTTGCACAACCTAGACTGCTTTGCTATTGGTCAGGCAGCCTGGTAGGCTTTAGTATTTTAATATCTGGTGTTTATACCATTACAAACTCCACACAACATGTGGAGATTTTAATATAACTGAAAATATATCAAACAATGATTTGAATTGGTTTCAGTGATAGAAAAATGTTGTGGTTAGTTTCCAGGGTTGTATTTTTTTATTGTAAATCTGACATTTATTGGAGATTGGGAGCTTTGTTACATGACTGCAAAGAATAGTGCCATCTGAGCACCTGTTTCACTGAGGAACACACTCCACAGAATCACAGAATATTAGAGACCTCGAAAGATTCCTCAGTCCAACCCCTCTGTCTGAGCAGGCTCATCTAGAGTAGATCACACAGGAACATGTCCAGAAGGTCTGTTTCTGTAAATCAGAAAAGTTGCAATATGTCATTCTCANGATTCCTCAGTCAGTCCAACCCCTCTGAGCAGGCTCATCTAGAGTAGCTCACACAGGAACATGTCCAGAAGGTCTGTTTCTGTAAATCAGAAAAGTTGCAATATGTCATTCTCAAAGCAAACCAAGTCTCTGTTCTTTCTGAATGAATCTTTTTCAGAACAGTGTATTTGATAACTGTCTTTGAAGTGGTTTTTTACCTCTCTCTAGTCACAAGAGGATTCTGTGTACAACATGGGTCATGCAAAACGGTTACCAGAGTTACCGCCTCTACCTGCTTCTGCTTCAGCTGCACCTTCAGAATTGTACCAGGTATGTTCTCTCTCCCCTTGTGGCAGGGCATGCATTAAATGACATGTGCTAGCATGATTTTAGGCACCATTTATTACTAGGCCTTAGGCAGATGAAGTACAGATAGGAAAAGCTATGTAAATTACTAAGTTAAAGTACTAAGTGGATTGGCAGGTACTTCATTAAAGCTGCACTGATTTAGAGAAGTGTTGTCACAACTTCTGTTATAATGTGGATACTAAACCTTGGTGGTTTAAATCTGTTCTTTAACTTTATAGTTATTTGCTGTTGGATTAAATATGTTAAGTTTCTGAGAAAGGAAACAAACAGTAAAAAAGTTTTTCTTCCAAACAAACTGAGATTTCCATCTTTCCTCCAAAACCTCATGGTAGTAAAAAAAAAAGCACAAAAAAACCCCAAAACAAAACAAAACAAACCCAACAAAAATCCCCCAAACCCAGAAAAAAGTTGCACTGCTTTTTCAAAAGCATCTGAGAGCTTAACAGATGCAGCATTGATTGGAAGAAATAGCTTGTACAGCTGCACAACTCCAGCCTGTGCTGTGTGACACACATAACTACCTATGACAGTACTTAGGGGGAGGAAGAAGAGAGAGCTGGCTTTCCCCACTCCAGGTGTCTCACAGTTGCTCATATTGCTTGTGTGTGTTGCACTTCATCTAAGATGGTTTTATTTAAAAAGATGCTGTTTGTGAACTAATTGAAGTAGTTTCCAATGGGAAATGGTTTATTTTGAACTTTGAAAAAAGAAATTTTAAGTGAAATGTATACTTCAAAACAATGATAAACAAGTGAAAGTTATTCAATGAAGGTTTACATAAAAATCTTTTCTTCTCATCCAAAAATCAGTTGGACTTCTGGGAATCTTTTAAGGGCTGATTTAGCAAGTCCTGATTTTTTTTGTGTCGCCTAAGCAGTACATTTTGCCAGTGACTTTCTTCTCCAGAAACAGCTCTTTCACTTTGACCAGTTTTTTTGCCCCAGGGCTTCCCAGTGGTATCACCATTAGCAGGGCACCTGCTCTGCAACAAGAAAGTTGCTCTGCCTAGTAGGGAAGCAAGTATGCAGTTTGCAAAGTGTGTCTGATTGAAAGAGGAACTGAGATTTCAGAGTTTATGCTGACTCCAGCAGTTTCTAAAGATGCAGAATGAATTTCTGGGGAAAATATAAAAATCTCTCGATTATTTTTAAGGGGGATATGGTTGTCCAATGAAGTGAAAGAGTATTAAACAAGGTGCAGTTCAGAAAGAAACTAGCTATGAATTTAGACTGAGCTTTAGGAGCCATGGTATGAAGTACATTCATGATTCCATTTTATGTATGTTTTCCCTCTGGGGGTGTCTTGATAAGAAATGTACTTCTCAATCCCACAGCACTTGTGCTGTGAGCTATCTCCTTAAAGGTTAGATATCACAACTGATGACAAGCCAAATGAGAGATACCAGGTCACCTGAGAAAACGTGGAGTAAACAGACAGAAGACATTTATTACAAACCTGTATCAGTGTGGGCGAGAGAGATGAGAGCTGAATTTATTATCTTGTATTATTGTTCAACTATTAGAAGTTAAAAGTGTTAAAAGTAGGCAGGCCATTAACAAAGACTTGAGGAATAAGAATTTTCTAAATTAAGCAGATGTAAGGAGAAGAAAAGCAAAATGGAGATGTGGGGGAGTAGAGCGTAGTAGATAATGTGCTCATGCCTTCTCTTACTTATAAAGAAAGACCTTGATTATGCAAAAAAATGCATGAGTGATCCAACTGAAATATTGTGTAAAATTATTCCTAAACATGTGTGAAACATCAGGGTGTAAAAAAAGATTGTGTGATTTAATCTAGGTGATTAAATCACAGCAGGGGGGTTGGACTAGATGATCTTTCAAGGCCTCTTCCAGCTCCTAACGTTCTGTGATTGGTGGTCCAATGACTCTTAAGTCAGACATCTGTATTTGCTCTTTACACTAACTGATCTTTAACTCTGCTGTAGCTCTACAAAGACTCTTGTGCTGTGTAAAACTGTTATGTTTTGGTTTTTTTTCCAACTTCAGCTTGTCCCTAAGAACAGTGGTTTTCCTCCTTTGATGCAACAAGTATCCTGGACTTTGGCAGCTCCATTCAAAGAACAGAGTTACTACCGAAGCCCAAGTGATTCCATTGCCAATAACTACACACTTAGTGCACGTGATTTAACACTGAAAAATGTGCACAGATTAAAGTCCTCTTCCACCACAGGGACATCACTGGGTTCAGCAGAGCAGAGATCAGCCTCACCGTGTATCCATACTGCAGTGTTTTTATAAGTTTAGCCTTGCTTGTTCTATACATTTTGATCTTTAATTGCTTATTTGTTATAACATCATCCCTGGAAAAGTCACTTATGCCTAGTAAAGGTTTACAAGCTGGTCTCTGCAGGGTCAGAATAGACAAAGTTCTGTAACCTTAATGAAGGTAAGGCCAGTTTCTGCTTGATTAGTCAGGTTCATTCCTCCAAATAGTCACAGGCTGTAAAAATTCCAAAGTAAGTTATTAATGAGCTTTATTTTCTAATTATCTAGTTAAATTTCCTCTATATCAATGTTAAGACATTTATAAACCATGTCTGACTATACTTGTCCAGCATTGCTGCCTTGCTTCCCTGAAGTGTTAAAAAATGTTTTGTTTCCCTGGGATAGATGAGACATAATAGCTTAGTCCCCCATATGCTATTTAAGAAGTGTTTAGCTTTTTTTTATTGGGTCTCTTCAGCATTTCTTCATCATACATCTGATTCTTTTACTCTGTGCTCTTTTCCAGAATGGGATGTGGGAGGCAGGTCATGGCACTTTTGTTGGTGCAAAGGCATGATGTATTAATTCTGTTAAAAGACCTGTTTATTTGTACTCTGAAAAGCACATGGCTATAGTTTGCAATTTCTGGATTTTTCATATGCCCTATATTTGGTGGAACTACATGTCTTATAGAAGTGCTATTACATTAAAAATAGAAACTCCAAATGCAGAAAATGTGGTTTGTACAGAGAGGTAAGTAAGCACTGAAGTCTTAAGCATAAGCTGAATGCTGTCCTGAATTTAGTTTAAACTTGCAGAATCAGCAAGATTATTTAACACTATTCTAATGTCTTGCTAAATGTTAAGTCAAAACTAAAGGTTTCTTTCTGACATTGTACGTTTTTGTTACTATGTGATTAATTGATTTAGCTCTGGTTTTCACCAAACTGAACTAATATCTTATTTGAAAACTATTCCTGTATGTGATTTCCTTAACTGGTGCTTAAAGCTTCAAAAGATTTTGATCCTGCTAGGAAAAAGCTCAAACGTGCAGAGAGAAGGCAGGGGAATTCTGATAGGTATGGTACTGTCACATTACAAAGATATAGATGATACAATCTGTCTAGATATCTGAGTTGTGATTTAGTATTTCTTTATACTTGGGTACTACATTAAACATCCAAGCATGAAATGTTATGTCTTTACAAAAAAAAAAAAAAAAAGTATGTGCCTCAAGACTGAAATTCCACAGTGTGGCTGCCTTTAACTGCCTCTTTGCAGCAGGACAAATTGCAAACTTAGGCAAGCTAAAAGAAAGGTCTTCCTTTCATGATTACTGATTTGAGAACCCAGAGTTTAGTTAGCAGAAATGCAGATTGTAGAAATTCTCAGTTTTGCTGTGTTTAAATGCTCTGTAAAGCTCCTGAGGTTGTATCACATTGGGTGCTCTGCCATAGTGAATATTTTTATCTTCATTGTGCTTGTGTTCATTATCAGTAAAACAAGGAAATAGTCCTCTCTGGAAGAGCTGTGACAGTAACCTCCTCAGCCTTTGTTGGGATAGCATAGCACGAGTACCATAAAAAAGACAAAAGGGATATTTAAATTGTCTTAAACTACAGACTTGATACTGCAAGTAAATCTGTGGAATGGCAGCTTCTTGGCTCAGTGTTGTTCACCCTAAGCAGTGTGAACAAAGGACAGTGGAAACAGTCTGTAGTGTAACACATATACAATGAAGCCAATTTGAACTTTTGTCTCAACTGTAAAGATTCTGGTAAGATAACACCTGAAAATAGGCAGAGGGCTTGGGAAGCCTAAATAATAGTGCCAGTAGATGTTAGAATTCCTTCTAAGTTACTGCCTGTCTCAGTGATACTCTGAGGTGATACTTGTGAGGTTTACATTACTGTATTCCTTCTGTTAAAGCAGTATACTGTGTTATACAATTCTCTGATTTTTTTTAATGAGTAATTGAAATATTTCATAGGTCATAGTTGTCTTCAGTGCAGAGTAAGTGGTTTACATGCTTGTCATTTGTCCATGTTGATTTAAGAATCCATTACAGCTTCTTTATTCACTAAACTTGTGTTCATGTGGTGTTTTTATTGTCCCAGAGGTACACCAACTTTGTTGAACAGTTTGGATCCAATTTCAGTGTGTGCACCTGCTCACGTGCCAGAATTACACCTCATACATTACACAGACAACCAGCCATTGAGCCCAGAAGAACAATTTGTTGTCATGGACTTACATGAGAAAGAGAGGAGTAAGCGAGAAAAGTCACCTTCAAGAGTTGATATAGAGGTATTGTTATGATTTCTCTTTATGATAAAAGCAGCAATAATAATCTGTGATATGTATCTGTAAAGTATACAAATATAAATCTGTAAAAGTGCTTAAAAGAAGGCAGTACATGAGCTTTAGAAGATATAAATATTCAGTATAGCAAACTGCTGTTAAATAATGTCAACTCCTTTTCCATTTGCCCTCTTTCTACCCAATCAATCTGATTTTTGTTCTAATGGGTTTGCAAGCAGAAGAACCTTCCCAAATTCTTAACCTCTCAGACTGCTGGCTAGTACTTCAGAGCTCAGTAATTTAATATGCTGTACTCAGTTCTGCTGGCATGTATGCTTGCACCAGAGCAGATGGAAGTATTGTAAAAATGTCAGGCAGTGGCAGTGCTTTGAAAAGAAACAAGAGATAGATAGAGCCAAAATGCATTATATTCAAACACCTTTCAATTGCAGAAAAGGTTCAAGTGATAGAAAATCCAACTATTTGATAGTATTTCATTGTCCCTTAGGATCTTTGTACAATAAGTATAATCTTTTAACATTACTTTTTAGAGGTACTGTTACTACATATACAATGGAGTGCAGGAAGACATGCTGGCACCTCAGGAGGAGGAAGTGATGAATATAATTTTAAAGCATATTCAAAGTCACATCATTGCTAACCCAGACCTGGAGAATTTACTCGCGAGTTTAAAAGAGGAGATTAAGGCAGACTATCGTATTGGCCTCATGAAAGCCATTGGTAAGATGCAAAATCTCTTAGCAGTTCAGAGTATGAAGACATGTATTGCACTTTGAAAGCAAGCCTGCATTCTATTCTTAGCACCCATGAAGAATTCCTCTGGGGTCAGTAGAACTGCAATAGTCATGGGAATATAACCTGGAACCATGCTACCTAACATTCCCATTTCAACTAAAAATGTTTTTACTAACCCCCCCTGTTTACTAAAACCTACATCCCACCACTTAAATATAGTCATTTCCAAGGTCAGTAGCTCTGGGTGTATAGAATAATTTTGTCCATCCTTATACAATTTCCCATATCTAATTCAAATCTGGATCACACTCAAAATGCATAATTCTGCGTGATCTCCTCAGATGTATAGAGAGGGTTGATCAAGTGATGGTAGACAAGGAGTAATCATCTTAATTTGTAGCAAAAGAAATTAGAAAGACATTGTGACTATAAAAATTGTGAGCAGTGCAGCAGCACATTATTCATTGATGAATATGCTTTGATTCATTGATGAATGATGCTTTGAAATCAGTGATAGACAAGTATGTCTCAACAGCAGTCTGAATAGATGTGATCCTGATTGTGATCCCATATTGAATGGAGCTGTTGGTTGGAGCTGGTACCATGTAAGTTTTGGCATTTATCTGATCACAGGGCAGCCCTTTGAATGTCATATCCTCCTAGATGCAACAGATGATCTCTAAAATTTCTGTTTCACAAACATTATAGAAGACTTCTAAAAAACATCCTCAAAGTGGATATGTTTCCACTCCTGGTTTATGAATGAGGAATTGAAGCATAAAACAAATGTGCTTCAACTGGAAAGATAGAACAAAAAGCTGTTTCTCCTGCTTCCCATTTCTAGAATCAGGACCAAGTCTCGTTTTCTTTTTCTGAAATAGTTTTATAGCCAAATTGGTAATTTGATTATTATGTTGTATTTCATTCTCAAAACCTGAAAGTGACTATATGACAGTGTATAAGTTTTCAAGTGTAGAATTCTACAACTTCCTGAACTATGGAGATAATTGTGTTTTCCTATGCAGGTTTTGACTATGCATACAGTCTTACCATGATATTTATGATTTATTCTAGTTGATTATATCTTGATGGATCCAGCAGAGAGACAGAGACTGTTTATTGGAAGCACCCCACGCCCTTTTCCCCAGAGAATTATCCGTGCACCAGTCCCATGGCACAGCTCATACGAGGAAGCAAAAAGCTGGAATGAAAACAATCTATTCATAGTGAATCCATTGATGTCCACTTTGCAACAGCTCTGGCTTTCCCAGTAAGATGTCTTGTTTGTAGGAGCTTAATAACATTGAGAATGTGTTTGTTGTATGACTTGGTGAGAGAGTGCATCTGCTGACTTCAGTGCATATGCTACAGAGGTCCTGGAGCAGTCAGTAGAGACAAAGTGGCAAAATATTTTCTGTTTTTTAAAGGTTATTTTTTCTGAGTTGTTAGGAATTTCACCATAAAATGAGTGTTTCCTGCAGAATTAGAACGCAAACATACATGTTTTACATGTCCATGTAACTCTGTGCTAAGAAAAGATAATGCCTTTTGTTTAAAGATGTTATCCCTAAACTAAAATTCAGTGCTCAAGTAAATAGTGATTTGGAATGCTCATCTCAATTCCTGAAAATAACTCTTAAAGTTGAGCCTCTTTCAAATTTCTGTAGTTGGAAGTTCTGGGCATGTTTAAAAACTAAAATATGTTTTCAATGAAGCTAAATGTGGTAGTTAGTAATCCTGAGAACTGTTCTTGCATTTAAGTAACATTTGCTAAAGTTTAAATTCTTATATGTTACAGACTGTGATACACATCATACTTATGAAATGTTATTTTTTTCCCTGCAGAGTAACCAGGATAGGTACTTAGTATTGTTATTAGGTGTCGTTCTGTAAGGTCTTTAATGCCTGGATACTTTAGTAAATCTAGGAAAAGAACAAAAATTATTCTGACCATTTTAGAAAAAAAAAAGTTAACACAATTTTAAATACAACAGTTTTTTTTTTTTTTTAAACAGAATTCCATAAAATATCTACTGTTTTGCTTCCATAGGTATAGTCATCTGAGATTTGTTCGCACTGAAGAAATGCTTTGTGCAGACCTGCCACTTCTGCCAGCTGAATTTGAGGAGGTCATTCGAAGGCACTGCGTGGAAGCCCACAACATTCTTCTGAACAAGTCAGTGCCAGCTGGAGTAACAGTAGATAAATAGAATATCTGGGGTCTGATTCACACAGAACTCCCTTTTAAAAACAGATCTTAGACTGACATGACATATTTTCCCCTTTGTGGTTGGAACTAAGCAGAGAGGGATAAACATCTGCATGCTGTAAGAACTATTGAAACTGCAAGAGTGCTTGCACAAGAGCATATGGGAATAAACTGACTATGAATAAGTGTGGACTGGAAATGAGAAGGTTTGTAACCATGAGAGGAGTGGAGTCTAAATCCATTAAAATGATGACAGAAAACACAACATTTTTAGTTATGGAAATTGATCAATTTAAGGAAGAGACAATAACAGATAATAGCCCATGATATTAAGTGACAGCTTTCTGCCATCTGAGATCTTTTCTAGACTCAAGTTTCCCATTTATCACTAATAATTTAATACTGTCACTAGTATTTTGTCTATTAATATTAAACTAATAGTAGGGCCCTTTGTAAAAATAATCCTTGTCTTAACAAGTTGAGTTTCCTCGAAGTCCTGGTAGGTGCAGATTTGTTTGCTATCTAGTTAACAATTCTCTGCTAGCCCTTTGAATTTTGCTCATTCTTTGGGTAACTTTTGAGCTTACATTTCATTTCAGGCAGCAAAAAGACTAGCAAGCTTTTAAAAACTTTGTCTCCATATTATTTTATTGTAGGTGGATCCCAACCTGTGCATCCATTTTTCTTGAGCAGAAAAGGAAATGGCTTCATTTTGCTCCTAAAAATGACTCTGATTCCTCTCAGCAAGTTGAAAGCTACTTTCATTCCATGGCAACATTAATGTCGTTACAATTGCGTGAGATGGTTGTTAACTCCTTAGAAGATCTCTTTGCATTTTTCATGATCCACAAGGTATATGCTGTGGAGCATTCTTCTGTATCTGTTACTTTGGGATAACTTAGGGTTACTTTGGGATAACTTGGCATTACATTTTATAGCTATATGAAGGCTAAAAATATCCCAGATAGCTCTTGTCTTTGTGAAAAATGGCTGGATCCTTTGAAGTTGTGCACACTGAGCAGAAATTTCTTTGCATGGTCAAGAACTGCTCACTTGAATAACATTTTGCAGGCCTAGGGTTACAGCTGGCAGCTGATAGGAGTTTTCAACTCTGTCTTGAGTGAGTTTGCATTTTTAAAAAATTATTCTTTGTTTTATTTTTCTTGGCCTTGGCAAAAGACTTAAATGTGCTTTTGTGAATAACCTGCTTTGTAGTCAAAATTGTGTGCAGCCATGCATGTAATCCTTTGCAGAGGTGATGTATGTATGCAGTGTCCCTGTCTGTACCAAAGGAGTGCCATATATTATATCAAATAATGCACATATTTTTAATAAGCATTACACTGAGAGGTTTTACAGCTGTATCAGTAACAATAAAGTTGCCTCTTAGGGTAAATGAGTTCTTTAAATGCTAAGACAAAATTTAACAGAACAAATGCAGCAGATTCAATCCTGCCTTGCATCCAGAGGGTCATACATCATACAGTTTGGTGCCAAATTTATGCTAAACCTTGCAACTGGGTGATGATGAGGTTGCTGAAGGCTGGGTGTTTTTTTAAGTTTGTTTTGTTTTATTGGATGCTTTGGGTTTGGATTTTTTGTTTGGTTGGTGTCATGTGTTGGGTATTTTCAAATCATTATAGCATCTAAATTAGGAGTCTAGTGGGTTGGGACTCTTGTTACTGTGAAGGCAATTTGCAGGTAGGGCAGTTCTTACTAGCTGTATGAGGTAATTTGGAAAACCAGAATCTTGTGTTTGATTCTATATTTTACTTCTGATAGGCATTGTGGATATTTTTTATTAGTAAGTAATTAGTGCTTTATTTCTGTTACTTAGAGGAAAATCAAGGCAAATAGGCTTAAATCCAGTTTCCTAATTGTAATTTTTATAGATTCACTTAGGGCTTGGTGCTTTAAAATCTTGTGTATTGAGGCATCAGTATTTTCAATAAAAATCAGGGATGATGATCCCCTTGGTGCTGTGTACTTAAGAGATTTGGGGGAATTAGAATATTTTAAAAATTGTTACAGCTGATTTCTTTGGCATGTACAATTTTCATTCTTCTCCCTAAGGATGGAAGTGATTTCTCAGAACCGTATCAAGAAACACAGTTCTTTGTACCTCAGATATTAACAGTCAAACTCACTGTGGAAGAGCCCTGGATCATCTTTGAGCCACCATTGAAAGAATGTTGGGATTTATTCAGTGATTGCTTCAGGGAGATCCTGCATAGTGCTGAGGAACTTCCAAAGGTACTGCATGAGTTATAGCTGCTCACAAATACAATACAGATAAAAGCTGTCTGTGGAACAAAAAGTTGTGAATGAGGCAGAAAACTGACAAATAGAAGATGAGGGATGTGTATTGTGAACTGCATGAACTTTTGTGATTAGAGAAGATAGTGTAAGAATTGTTCTTTTACAGATTTTTGTATGGTTTTTGCAAACAAACCATGTGCATATCCAGATTTTAATAATGAATCAGAGATTTTCCACATTGTGGATTTTTTACCAAATAAGACATTTCTCTGAAGTAGGGGGAGGTGAATGGGTAACAGAATACCTCTTTTCCTCTGTGGTGTGTGTGTGTTATTACAGTATTTGCAATGGTTCCCTTTAGGTAGAAAGACTTCTGTTTCCAGAACTAGAGAGAGATGATCTCACTCTCAGTACAGTCAAAGCAGATGAATCATTGTTTTCAGAGTATATGAACAAGCTTGAAAAGATCTTTGAGAGCAACATCCTTGGTCCACAGAAGTAAGTTTTGGCTGTTATTGCTGTTGCCCATCCAGACCCACAGAGTCATAAGACTATCTGTTTGACTCAAGCAAATAGTTTGATTTGTAAAGAATCTACATGTTGAAATATAAAGTTTGTTTTTATGATCTTCTGTGTTTAAGGTATTTAAATGTGTACAGGAAATACAGCAATCTTTTGAACAGCAATGCACAGCAAGATGTCACAGATTTCTTGAAAAAAGGCCATTCTTTAGAAGCATTAACAGAGGTAATATGTAACTGACAACTTAAGTTCCTACAACAGTTGATGCATCACACTTGACTTCCTGATAATATTGCCTAAAGAACTCCCATTCAAATAATTTGTTTTACCCTTGGGAATTGTAGGTAAGCTGACTTAGTTCCATAGCCTCTGATGGGCTTCTGTGCAAATGTAAAAGGAGTTTTCTTCTGTTGGCTTTGTTGGGTCCTAGTAGAAGTCCAGCAGAAGGTTTCCCAGAGTATTTGGTGAATCTGCATCATGCTGGTCTTTTGAATCCTTCATCATTCCTGTGTCTCATCTCTGCATTCCTGAGTTAGCCTCTGGCTAAATACTTCTTCAGGCGACTTGTGGTGTTCCTTAATACTGTGCAAAGCTTTCAGCCCTGGAATGTGTGGGTAGGAGCTGAGCTCTGGAAAGACTACAAAATAGTTTTTCCTTCTTCTGTTGGGAATATATTATCCATTTGCCTGATGGGAACTAATTAGTTGTTGTTTAGTGGTTTTAGTCTATGGACTTTAAGGAAAAATAGCTGAGTTATTATTTTCCATTTGTAGAAGATTGACAGTTTAACACGGCTGAAAGAAGAGATTTCCTCCATGCACGTCACTATCCCTCTGGCCATGTTCTGTCTGGATGCTGAACAGCTGAATGAAGAACTCTGCAAGCGGACCCAGAATCTTAGAGATCATTTGATTGAATTTGAAGTGAGGGAGAACAGAGAGCTGAATGAGAGGTACATGATGTTAGTGTGGTGGTTCTTGCTGTCTGTGTGGACTGGTGCTGTGTACCCCTGGATGACTTGACTTCATTCATCTTGACGTGGTGAAAACTCAATAACCAAAGTTATTGAGCAGTTACTCTTTATTAACAGCACTGTGTGTATAGGGGATACCTCCACACAATATGCACACTGAGGGCTAGAAGAAGGATTATATTATTAAACTATATACATATTCATGATATTCCCTGTAAGCTGCTTACATATTCAACAGCTTTCCAAAAAGTCATTATCACAGGTTCCTGCCTACTATCACATGTGTGTTTTAGTCTCTGGGTAGTTGCTGGTGATCTTTTAAAACTGAGGAAGACTATAAACCTTCATCAGAATTTGACCTTGACTGCTTTATGTAACTATGAGAAGCTAAAACTGTTTTTCTTCCCAGGTGCATCAGCTCATTCTTTATCTTCAAGGTTGTTCTGCTTTCACGTTTTAGGGATGTTCTCTGATATTTTCAAGCGCAGCTGTGTCTGTGAAAATAACTCCAAGGTTATACATAGACATCAGCTTCTCTATCTCAGCTCCCCCTTTTCCCACCAAGCTGTCCTTACTTTTACAGGCCCAGCTGTCTTTTACTTTGTGAGTGTAACTGTGTGCTGGCTAAAATATCGGACACACCATCACCATAAATTTTAGTTTTCTCTCTATCAATCTGCTGGGTGTTGTAATGCTGACTAGACATGTACAAGGTCATAAAACTGTATATTTTAAACTAATGAAAATAAAAATACTTTTAAATAAATATCTCACATAGTCTGTATAGGGTGTACACAGAGATTGGACTGGAAATACGCCATTGTTTTTTCCTTTTTTACTGACCTCACAGGACTTGGGTTGAGGTCCTTGCTTCCTCTGCTGGTGTTCAGCTAAAGCAACATGAACTCTGCAACTCTACATTTGTCTTGTCCCTGCCATTTTTTTTTTTCCTTTTTTTTTTGACCTTAGGGAAATAAAGATCCTGATTTCATATCTTGGCAAGTTAAAATAAAAAAAAAAAAAGGAAAAAAAAGGGGGCCATCAAAATATAACTTGACTCCAGTGTAATGGGATAATCCTGGTTCTGTGAATTAAAAACCAAAAATACTTCCACAGTGAGTGGAGAGAGGCAGACACCTTAAAGAGATGATTCAACCCACTTATCCAAAAAGCATCTCCAGATGGAAACAAACTGGTCTAAGGGACCCTCCATTTACTGTGGAGTGGATTCAGATAATGAGCTGGTGCCAAACACCTGACATCTGGCAGGCTTGAGGGGGTTTAAATGAACCCACCCTTTGTGTGTTTGCCCAGCTGGGTCTGTATGGATGTTTGCAGGACTGAGCTGGATTCTGGAACAAGAAGGTGAATTGCTAGGAAGAAGGAAAATAGCAGGATTCTTTCCTGCCTGTATTTTCTGTTCCCACATACAATGTAAAATAAACTTGACCATTTAATACCTTTTATAACTTTGCTTCATACTATGCACTTGATTTTATTGATGTATCATGATTAAGTGCTGCCATGCTTACTGCATTCAAACATTTCTTTGTGCAGCAAATTGGGTCTTGAAAAAGAAATCCTAAACCTATAGGAAGGAAACCATTTATATGCTGTTAATGGTAATTTGGAACCAATTTAGCATACATGGTAGGACAATATAGCTGATTGTACAGAATGAAATGGCACCCTTGATAAATGCCTGTCTGCTGTGTGTATTCAATCTGGATGCTTGATTTATGAGGAAATGTCATATTCTTGTTTAAAAGACAGACTGCATGAGTGATCTTGCATCTCTCTTCACTTAAAATCTCAGTGATATGTATGTTTTCTTTTTGTTGTAGAATTTGCAATGAATATAACTTAATTGCAGAGAGACTGAGTGAGGTGCCTCTGAACACTGAAGAGCTAGTGGAATTTGATGCTTTCTTAAAGAAATCCAGTGAAGTTACTGTTTTGAAACTGAGACAGGAGGTCGCTGAAGCAGCACACAGACTGGAATTCCTCATGGACTATGCTGATCTTTCTTGTATGTCTTAATTACAGATGATTGAAGTCTCCATACAAAAATATTTACATATAGATTTTTGGGCTCTGCTTGCATATATGTTGTATCTTCTAGGATGCTAATGGAAAACTCCAAGAGACAGAAAGGAAGTAAAAGGTTTTTAGTAGAGTCCAAAATCTACCAATGCAGGAAGGAATGGTTAGAGAAATGGCACACAGCACAGACAGTGCTTTCTTCTGCACTTTTGAGGATGTCCTGAGTATGTTCTAGGATTCCTAAGTGGCTTTTGCTCCTGTATTCTTTACTCTTTACAAATCTCTCCCCAGGACAGTGTTTTTGTAAGGATGGGTTGTTAAATGCCACATCTAAAAGAAGCACATGCCCATGAAAACCTAGCGTTAGCAGATGCTGTTTGATACTTGCCATGCATAAAACTGAAGGGCAGTTGTAAGCTTGCACACCCATTTTAGTGCCAGGATGATCCTTTCTTCTGATGCAGCATCCACACAGTGATAGAAATAACTAGGATATTTCTGTTATGTCTATTAGAATTTATTTCTGATAAATAGATGCCTGTGGAAGGATGCCCATGGAAACCAGGACATTTTTATGTTAGATTTTGGACTGAAGTGTTTGCATGCACAGTGTTTCATGATTATATATTCTTTATAATTGGGTTTATGAGCATGTGTTCTGCAGTTAGTTAAATGAACCAATAGATAAATGAAGATGGAGCTGTCAGCTCATTGTAGTTATGCTCTGCTTTTTGTGAATAATGCAGCATTTATACATTCTGTACTAAAAATGATTTAGACTTCACTTTTATTATTTGTGCTTAGTTAGGGGTTAGGATCTTACTGTTTTTCTCATTCTAGCTGAGGTCTTACTCTGAGATTTTTCACATTCTTAATTTGATTTTATTGTTTCACCATCAGACTAATTTGTTTTAGGGAGCAGTTCTCTTTGCAGGTAAGATAATTCATCCAGCAGTGGAACTACATAGCTGCTTAGACAGCTTATTCTTTAATGTACTTTTAGCTATTTTGCTTACTGTTCACAACAGTTGTTCTATTAGATCATTGATAAAAGCTGTTTTCTTAAAAGTGTCTATGTATTTTTTATTTTAGATGATGACATAAACCTGAATAGCACAGTTTTCCATTGGCCTGGCCAGATTGAGATAATCTTTGAAAAGAGTAGAGATGAATTGTGTAACAGGAGGAATCATGTCGAGATGGTTTTGCTTGAAAGGTAAGGTGTGAGGGCATTTTCTTGCTCAGGGTATTTTTAAAGGAAGAAAAAACTTGTTATCAGTAAAAGGGAGATAATGAAGGAGGAGTGAAAGGAGGAAAATGGAGATGAGAAAGTAAGGAAGAAACCTGGTTTTCAGTATTATGGAGATTTCAGAAAACCACTTCTGATAAGGGTGGATGACAGTATTCCTAAATAGTCCTGAAAGGAGGAATGCCAGATGTTGCCAGAATATTAATGATTTTGTCTTGTTCTGTTGTTTACCACAGCATTACACATAATATTTTTCTTTCATTGTTTTAACTCTTTCTTTATTTCCTCCAGGTATTAAAGGTAGCAAATGTAAGTGAGCTAAATCAATTGAGAGGTCTGAAAAAGGACCTTGAGTGAACCCTGTGATACAACTGATTAATGGGTTTTCATTGGCATCTGTATTTACTCTAGTATTGAGCTCAGATTTCATTTGACTATGGTTGCTGTAATTAATAGAACATATAAACAAAACCTGAAAAAGAATGAAACAATGTCATATTACACAATTTCATCTCAGGTGTTCTCGGTTTGAGGAAACTCTTGAAGGTTATAATAGAGAAGTAGAAGGCTACAAAAAGCAGGATGTCATGACTGTAGAAGCAATGAAGAACAACACTGAGAAAATTGAAGAATTGAATAAGAATCTAGAAAATGCACTAAGAGAATTTGAGGTTAGTATTTATTAGTCAAGGGGGCAGTGGGTTGCAGGGTGCTGCATGAGCAAAAGTTTCATTCCTGGCCTCTTTTTTTCAGGGATCTGGCCATGTATTTGTAAAGATGGCTTTAAAATTTCCAAATTCACAAACATGGCAAATATCTTCTTGTCCCAATATGCAATATTACAGCTGACTTGAAGAGCATATTATTGGGGGGGGAAAGTTCAGGGAGTTTTTGTAATTGAATACTGAATTTCAGTGTTTTCCAAGCAGTCAGCAGTAGCAGGGTGCAGAACTGGGAGGAGCAGAATGTTGGGGAAGTGGCATTTTCCCTGAACATGGTTTTTGATACAGGAGCTGGGTTTTCAGTCCCTCTGAAACCAAATGTTTTTCAAGTGTTTCTATCATTTCCAGAACTTGCCTACAGGCCTTAAATATGTGTTATATCTCCAAAAGGGAAGTTTCAGATGCTAGAAGGAAGCTGAAAACTAAGATCCCTAGATTCTATTCAGGGCTCTCCATCTAATTTACTGTGTGATTGTAGGTTGAATAGTGTCTTAGCTCTGTCTCTGGGGGAAAATGAGAATGGTTACCTCAGAGATCTCACAGGCATTGTGAGGCTTAATTAATCTTCTAAATCACAGTGAGAAAACGAGACTTCTGCATATATGGAGCCTTAAGGATCAAGATTTTAATTAAGTCCCACTCAGAAGAGAAAATTGAACCAATTAAATGAGTTTAGGATTTAGATAAATTGCTGGTCCTACATATCAACACTTTTAATCTGATTTAAAGGCATCTGGTATATTTAATTAGTGTGAGTTAGCAGCACTGATATGTTGTTATAGGTAGATAAGTAATTAAGTTTAGGTTTCTTAACATATGATCACAAAGAAGGGTGTATCCACACAATTTAAATGACATGTCAGTCTGGTGAATATGTGAAGTTTCTCTGAAATTCTTTTAAATCTAAATCTTTGCACAATGATTTATACTGTAAGGTCTTTTGTACAAAATAATATCATACCATGAATAAGCACAGCATTTAATATCTGTTTTGGTTGGTGCTTCCAGATGTTTCTGCAACAGAAAGAAGTAATCACAGATAAAAACAATTCCTGTAAGCCTTTGTGGATGAGGAGCATACATCCAGGTTTCAAAGTGCATTGGTAACTTGTGAATACCATGGTGCACTATCTATTTCCAAAATAGAGACTAAAAATTGTTAGAGTGATAAGAGAGACCAAAAAATAACTAGGAGAATTTTCAAGAACACAGTTACTTTATTTGCCTAAAATCCACAGGGCTAAATCTGTCTGGCTTTGTGACATATGAAAAGATTATATTCAGTGTTACCTATTTAAAAGCCTAAAGAACAGTGGGGAATTTTGGAATTTTTGATGGACATAAGATTTTTTTTGCTTTCCTTAAAGGCTATTAATAAAGAAGAGGAGTTACTTGAGCGAGAGAAGAGTCAATTTCCTTTACTGCAAACTGTAATTGCAAACAAACAACCCTTTGAGCAACTTTGGATAACAGCATATAATTTCCATACCAAGTCTGAGGAATGGATGAATGGTGAGGCTTTGGTGTTTGTTTGATTAAATGTGTCATTTTCAGTGAGTTAAGTAGGAGCTGAGAGGGCTGATTAGCTGTGAGAAAATAATTTTGAAGAAATAAAGACTGTTAAGTAGTGTGAAAACCAGCTGTTGACTTGGATTTTGCATTATGATAATTTTTTATAACACAATTGATTCACAGTTAAAGAAGAACAATTATAAATACCTGTAAATAAACCACCCTAGCAATTTCCTTGTGCTCATGTGCCTGCTGTGCTTTTTTTCATACTGTTGTATTCAGGATCTCTCCAGAAGTTGAATGCTGATGAAATTACTGAAGAAATTGGAAATATGTGGAGGACCATGTACAAACTCTGTAAGAGCTTTCCAGATTTGGCTGGGCCTAGACACTTAGCTGAAACTGTGAAAACTAAGCTTGATAAATTTAAACAGCATCTTCCTGTCCTGTCAATTGCCTGCAATCGTGGAATGAAGGAGAGACACTGGGAGCAGGTACCTCAAACACTGCTCTAACTGTGGGAGTATTCTAAGTATTCTACCACAGAAACTGACAGTTCAAGATGCATATATTCCATACTGTGAAACACAGTAATGGTTCTGTATTTCACAGTAAGAAGATCCTTTATCCTGTCATATAATAGATCCAGTTTCGAAATTTATAATGGTATAGGTAGGAGCTTCTTGGAATTAATAATTTATGTGGAAAAGCAAATTGGGGGAGGGTGTGTGTGTATTAATACTCACTTGCATTTATTTCCTGCTGTTTGAGAAGTCTGTTATAAAGATGTGCTCTAAGAATAGCTTCTCTTTCTTACTTTGTTTTCAGATCAGTGAAATTGTAGGATGTGAGATCAGACCTGATGAAACTACTACTCTTAAAAACATACTGGAATTTGGACTCTCACAATATATTAATCAGTAAGAAGTGTACTCTGTTCTCTTCCTTTTAGACAGTCACTGTATTTTGGATACCAAGTATTAGTTTGATGTTTTTTGTGTGCCATTAGACTCAGCTGTGTTTTATCAGTTGTATTTTATCAAGCTACTGATGGAACTGTTAATTGTTTTTGTAGCACAAAGGCACCAAAAACCAGAGTCATGTTCCTAAACCACTTAATTTGCACATTCAGAATTTTTGGTCTGTATGTATCACCAAATGAATATCTCTAACTTGGCAAATGTGAAGTTGCAAAAATATTTCAAATATTTTTCAAATGAAATTGCAATATTATAAAGTAAGAATCTATGATATTAAAAATCCATATGAAGTACTCTGATATGCAACTCCTGCCTACAGCTTCTTATTTTTACTCTTGAGCTGTCTTGTAAAAACATTTCAAAGATACGTTTCGTTTCAATTTAGGCTGGAACCTATTGGAGCAGCTGCAAGTAAGGAATATTCCTTAGAGAAATCAATAGAGAAAATGAAATTAGAGTGGGTCAACATGCACTTCAGTCTGGTGAAATACAGGGATACTGTGAGTAAATACCAAATCAATATATGTATTACTGAAAATAATTACTTTATTCTGAATACCGGTTGAGAAATACTAGAGGGACGTTCCTGCTGATTCAGGGTGACATGATGGAAAATGGTACCATAACCCAGAGCCTGGGGAAGGACCCCTCACTATATATCCTTCTATTTGGAGCTTAGTATTGGGATACTTGTGATTTGAAGATTATCCTAACAAATCTGTAAGCCCAAGAGCTTCTGCAGCGTTGTATGGAAAGCTGGTGGTAGTGCAATTTTTAACTGTCTCAGAAGAAACCAGAAATGCAGTCACATGCAGTCCAAAAGATTGAGTTGGAAGTCACCAGTATCTCTGACTACCTTTCTATTTTTGACCTTTGAAACAGAGAGGTACAGTGGGGATGCCATTTCATATCTTCAGACATGTTGAAGGCTTTCTCAATGCCTTGTTATTTTCTTACCTTCAGCTGCCCTAGAGAAGGGGGAAACGGGAAGCTGAATGAAGCTTCAGTTGATGAGTGGCAAAAAAAAGCAACTCTTTGCCTTACTGAAATATGATGTATTTGCAGGACACCAGCATTCTGTCAGCAGTTGATGACATCCAGCTTTTGCTGGATGATCACATCATTAAGACTCAGACAATGTGTGGCTCTCCCTTCATCAAGCCAATAGAAGCTGAATGCCGGGTAAGGAGAAGCTGCTTTGACTGTCAGGGTGTGCTTTCCCTAATTGCTTTCTGTTTGGGATAATAATAAATGATATAGTCTTTAACTTTTTCTAAGAAACATTCATATTTCTCTTCAAGAGCTTTGAGTTAGTGGTTTCTAGACAAAAGCATGCAAAGCATGAGTTCTAGCTAGAGAAATTGTAATAGCATTGCTAATCTATCACTGTGAGCATGGGGTTTTAGTCAAACATCTGGGAAATGGGTGAATTATTTCTGTATTGCACCTGTTTCTATATAGGAACTGAGACTTTCTCAGTCTGCTGAATACCTTACTGTGTTTGTCCTTTAATTAATGATAACTCAGGCTCTTAGATTCCTCAGTCTAGGTTAATGATGCAAATCTGATTAAATATGAAATGTTTTCATTGCAGTCTTGGGAAGATAAGCTGTGTTTAATGCAAGATATTCTAGATAGCTGGTTAAGATGTCAGGCAACATGGCTGTATTTGGAGCCAATTTTTAGTTCTGAAGACATCATAGCTCAAATGCCTGAAGAGGGCAGAAAGTTTGGGATTGTGGATACATACTGGAAGGACATTATGGCACAAGTGGTAAGTGCTTGCATGTAATTATGAAGGTACAATAGCTTTTTGGGAGTTAGATATTTGCATCACAAGAGGGTATAATAGAGAGCAGAAAATCCTTTACTAAAGCCCACTAAAATCTAGTTTTGTGGTAAAAGTAAATTATATCATCATTGCTTTTGGATTTCTGTGAAGGCTGGATATTGGAGGATGAATTAGAGCTCAGTAACATTTTAATTCTATTTTTTCTGCCTTTTTGTGGTTAAATGATCAGAATTAAGTAGAAAGATGAATAATTTGTGCTTTCAGGATCTGCTTCAGAGTTCACTGACAATTTGTACAAAGTCTTCTCTGGCTACAATTAGATTTTGCATTAGGCTTTTAAGGCATACACATGATTAAAGCAACTAAATGTTTTTGTTTTTTTTCTTATGATTGTTCTCTAAGATGTGGTGGCTTGGTTACTCAGAACTCTGAATGTGTATGGAGATGGTAGTGTGTCAGGATAATGTGGATAGGAAGTGCAATTTTGGCATCCAATTCAGTTACACAACTTTTTAGTTATAGAGAAGAGGCCAGATATTTGGTGGTAGTGTTTTGCCAAAAACATTGGGAGCTGTTTGCCAAAAACTTTGGGAGTGTTTGTGTGATAAAAATGTTGAAATAATTGATGTAACAAAATAGAATTTGAGACCTGTCTAGCAGCTCAGACTGAAATGATGAAGCCTGTTCTGAAATAGGTGTAACCTTTCAAGGTGAGGTGTGTTAGCAGAAAAAAAATGGGACCTGGATAGCAAGAGCAGAGAATAAATGTCGTGTGCTGTAGCTCTGTTTGACAGGACTTATTGTGAGTGGAAAAAATAGAGCAAGTCTAGACATGGGAGCAAGTGCCAAAGATTTTAATTCCTGTGGATATTTCCTTGATACATTATTGTCTGTAAAGTTCAACTTGGTAAAACTGACATTCTGAAAATAAAAACTGTCAAGTAATGCATACATGTTTAATAGCACAAAGGCACACTACAGAAAATATAGCTTTTTAGCTTGCTGCAACATGTGACTGATGATAATCTTAATGTATAAACCTATTGCAACTTTTCACAGTTTCTGCTGTTTTTCTTGTTTTTTCAAAGGTGAAAGACACAAAGGTACTTGTAGCAACTGAACAACCAAAGATGTTAGACAGACTTCAGGAAGCAAATACTCTCTTAGAAGACATTCAAAAGGGGTTGAATACTTACTTGGAGAAGAAAAGATTATTTTTCCCAAGGTAAATTAATTAAACAGGCCTGAGAGAGACAACAGACCATAAGCCCTTTTGAACCATTTCTGCTGAAGTGAAAAGTCCTCTTGTATCAACACACATGGGACATAGACCTACACAACAAAAATGAAAACCTATTCTTTTCACCAGACATCATTCATTTTCCTCAGCTCCAGTTAAATTTGCAATGCCAGGGACAGGCAGAGGTGGAGATGCAAAATCTGACTAGCACAGCATAAACTTATAATTAGAAACACATTACATATAGGGTATTTTTGAAGGAACTTGAACCTTCCCATGGCTGATTTGCAATTATGTCTTGAGTCCTACCCTCATGTGCAGAGGTGTGTGGTGTGTAGGAGTTACATATGAGCATGAGGAACAATATTTGTGTTTTTACAAGGTGCTTATTGGGTGCATATATATATATGTAAAGATATACATGGTCTGCTGCACGTGAGGTGGAGAGCTCTTCTTTCTTCCTCTGTGTAAAAGGATGGTCATATTGCAAATCTGAAAAAACAGGTGTGATGAGTTTTGTAATGTTAAAAATTGCATAAGAAAAGGGATTTGAGATAATAATTTCCTCTTTTTTATACTAGCTTCCTAATAAACAATAAAACCAATTCCATCTCTCTTGCATTAATAGATTATTAACGATGATTTTCCTGATTGGAATATGTTCACTAATTGTATTTTTCAAACAGATTCTTTTTCCTGTCTAATGATGAGCTGCTGGAAATACTGTCTGAAACAAAGGATCCCCTTCGAGTACAACCACACTTAAAGAAGTGTTTTGAAGGGATTGCAAAACTGGAGTTCACAGAAGATCTGGAGATAGTAGGCATGATCAGCTCTGAGAAAGAAATAGTTCCTTTTATAGACAAAATCTATCCAGCAAATGCAAAAGTAATTTTTTTTTTTAATATGTAACATTTCATTAATACTTTGCTTATGTATTATATGGTTTTGGGGGGATGAAATTTAAAACAGTTAGGAACAGATCATGAAAGTTGTTTAGGAAGTGACAGTACAGACTGGTATTCCTGAAAAATAGGATTCCTTGCAAAAAGGAGTGAGACTTAGTGAGCAAGTTTATCTGACCATGCAAGCTGTGATTGGCATTTTTTGCTTATACTTATTTGACATTTCTCCAGCTGTATCTTCAGCTGCATTGCCTTTAGAATTAGCTTGATTTACCTGCTGTGTTAAACTGCAGTATTGCCTGTCAGAATTTGGGAGCTTTCAACCTTTATTTCTCCTGTGTACCACACCCAGGTCAGAAGAAATCATATTTAAGCCATACACATTTCAAAGAATTTGTCCTTTCAGAAGAATATAATCAGAAATGTGTATTGACTCATAATTGGTTTTCTTTTCTGAAGGGAATGGTAGAAAAATGGCTCTTGCAAGTAGAGGAAATGATGCTGGCCAGTGTAAAACAAGTTCTACAGGATAGCATAAGAGAATATAGCAAGGTAATTGTTCTTGAATTATAGTATAAAATATATTTCATAAGTACATGAACAGGTTGCTCAGATTCTTATGGAGGGAAACATGTTTGAAGCTAAGTATAATCCTGCTCTCTTTAGTACCTGCCTGAAGTTTTAACTCTGAATTTCTTGAAGAGAAATTATCAAAGCTTTCCATGCTGATTCTCATTTATTTAGAGCAGGAGGTGGAAGAAATTTGGGGAAAGTAATTTTTATTAGTGCCAAAATATAATCTGTTTATATGTCTTTCTGTGTCTGGAATGGATCTTTTTATTTTAGGTTCCTCGGAAAACCTGGGTTCTTCAGTGGCCTGGACAGGTGGTGATTTGTGTTTCATCCATTTACTGGACACAAGAAGTGTCTGAGGCTATAAGGAAAGGAGCTTTACTAGTAAGATTTTCTTGTACCTGTCTATTTCTAAGCACTAAACTCTGACTTACTAATAAAAAGCAAAGATCCTCAGTCAACAATGTATTACAATTCACCCATGCATTATGCTTTATTTTCTATTTCCTTTTGTCTTGTGTTTTAGCAGGGGGTAAATGTTATTAGAATGTGTATAGTCAAGTAAGGAGAATCTTAGATTTCTATTAATTTTATTAATTGATAGTTTACTACCAATTTACAAAAGAAATTTAATTCAAATTCACCCAACAATCTGCTCATCTCCTATCCTAGAACCTGACTGCTGGCTACAGTGTGATGCTACTGCCTGTGTTCTGTTTCTGTGACAGGATGTACTGGAGAAGAGTAATCAGCAAATTGGGGACATTGTTGAGTTAGTGAGAGGAAAGCTGTCCAGTGGAGCCCGGCTGACACTTGGAGCTCTTACTGTCATCGATGTCCATGGTGAATGTGTGGATTTTTCCTAATTTTAAACAACCTTTACAAAGTTACTGCACAGTGTCTTTGGGCAAGTGGAGATTGCCAAGTCCTGCACAACTGCCTCCCATCTACTGTTCTAGATCAAGCTGATTCCCTATGCAAAATGGATGCAGACTCCTAACCTGAGATCTAGCCTGGTGATTTATGTAGCTGTAAGCATGAAGTGTCTTGATTTTTTTTCAAATAACTTGTCTCTTATTCTGCAGCACGTGATGTGGTTGCAAAATTGGTTGAAGACAAAGTCACAGATCTTAATGACTTCCAGTGGATTTCTCAGCTAAGATACTACTGGGAAGAGGAGGATGTAGTAGTGAGGATGATTACAACAGAAGCCAGATATGGTTATGAGTATCTGGGCAATTCCTTACGTCTGGTTATCACCCCGCTGACAGATCGATGCTATAGGTAAAGCCATGTTGTTTATGAATAATGTTTTCAATTTTTGGATTGATCTGTGTTTACTTTCATTTGTTACAGTTGTCAATAGCAGGAACTTCAGTAACTAATACTTTGAGGCAAATTTTATACAACTCCTTTGCCCAGATGCAATAAAATATTTATGAGGTACAGCTTTCTACACAAGTAGGGTAATAGTCTCTGTTATATCCAAGAACACACTTCTGAAAAAAAGCTGGTAGCTCCTGGTACTGCAACTGTACAGAGCTGTACAGCAGTGCTGGTCAATTGGTTTCCTTGAAATAGGACAAACAGGTAGAGTATGGCTGCCTGTAGAGTACATGAGGTAATTACAGAGCCCTTCACAGATGTTTGGCTGCAGTCAGTTTCCTGTTCCACTGCTTGCTTGCAAGAGATTGAAATGGAAATACTTTATGCCCTAAGGCTGGGGTATTGAAGGGCATTTGGTATTTCACTTCTTGTGAGCCCTGGAGATACAGGACACCTCAGCTGGTAATTTAAGGTCTAAGGCTTAAAGGGTTTGCTTTATAGAACCTCCAGGCAAACATATGGTGAGGATGTATAGATTTTCCTTCAGCACCAAGCTGTGAATGCATGATTGTGCAGAAGGCACTCATAGTAAAGTGTCAAAGGCTTGATCTTGTCACATTTGCAGTGGTGTTGAGAGCCCTGCAGCTGGTGCATTGGCTGTAAACTGGGGTTGTTGCCATTAGCTGAGGCTAAACCTCAGTCAGTGCTGTCAGCTGTAGTGTCAGTGCAAACTGTGAGCAAGCAGCCTCAGTTCAGCACAGCACAACAACTGCTTCTGGTGGAAAAGCCTTTGAATGAATAGAGAGCAAGTAAATGGGTTCCTGAACTTGCATAGGGAGAGCATTTAACCATCCCTTCAGAAACAATCTGCCCCTCCAGATTGCTATTTCTAATGCCTGTGTTCCTGTTTATGTAGGACATTAATGGGTGCCTTGAAATTAAATCTTGGTGGTGCTCCAGAGGGACCTGCAGGGACGGGCAAAACAGAAACAACAAAAGATCTAGCAAAAGCACTGGCTAAGCAGGTACCAAACCTCAAACTGTTTTTCTTTGCATTATGGTCTAATATGTAGATATTTCTTGAGATGCCATTCTTAAGCAAGTACCACTTGTTCTGCACCCATTCTTTATTTGCAGAAATAGTTGTCAAGAATTGCTATTTTAGGGCTGTGTCTATGTGGCATCCTAGTGTTGGAATCCAAAATTATCACTAATAATAATCCCTTCCCTGTGTAGTTGCTAAGAATTTTGTAGTGGACTTTATGTTAATATGGAGAGATGTACTCTGTGAATACTGAGATGTTCTCTGTGTGGTTTTTGTTGTAGTGTGTGGTCTTTAATTGCTCCGATGGTCTTGATTACAAGGCAATGGGGAAGTTCTTTAAGGGGCTGGCACAGTCTGGTGCATGGTCCTGCTTTGATGAGTTCAACAGAATTGAGGTAAGACATTAACTCAGACAAAACTGTTAAGCTTTAATTTAGGGCACAAGAAGTTACAGATTTAGACACAACAGTCTTATTGCCAATTTTCCACTTTTACTTATGCTATGGCCTCTTCATTTTGATAATCACTAAAGTGCTCAGCTGCCTGCTGTAGGAGCACACACATACACATGCAGAAGTCTTGTGTTCTGGGCTATTTTATTTTAAAAAAATTGTTCCTTTGACATTTCCACCTTTGTATATGACACTTGTTTGTTGTTTTTACTCTGAGTTTTGTGGGGTTTTTAATTATTTTTTTAATTTGGTCACTGACTTTGTATAAGTTTTATTATTATTTTTATGGATTCAGATCTAATAAATGTGGAAATTCCATGAAGATCTACTTTGTATGTTTTAGTATCTGTAACACCTTAATGTCTTTGTCTACTGTAACTTTGTTTTTAATGAATTCCAGTATTAGGATTCTCATTGTCTTCTGTTGATACCTGAAAGTGCTGAGGACTAGCCCTAGGATGCCTTACCCATTCCTTACATTTACTCTCAATTTGGGGCGTTGAATCGGTCTTTCTGAAGAACTTAAATTCAGTATTTGAGGTGCAAGGAAAATGCTTTTGGACGCCTCCAGGGGGAGTTCCTGTCCACCTAATTTAGGTGTCTAGATTCAGGCAGATATTTCCCTTTGGAGGCTTTTAGAAGCCTCTCTTGATCTGCCTGTGTTGGTTGAGTAGGGATGAGTAGGGGCAATGACTTTCAGAGGATTGCTTCAATAGATGGCTAATATCGAGGCTCAGGTATCAGACACTGGGTGACTTTTGACCTGAAGGAATGTAAACATAGCCATCAAAATGTATAAACCAAAGCACTTTATATTGTCTCTGAGTATCTCATGTTTTGTTCTGTCTGTATCAGGTTGAAGTACTGTCTGTAGTTGCCCAACAAATACTTAGCATCCAGCAAGCTATTGTTCGCAAACTGAAAACCTTCATCTTCGAAGGGACAGAGATCTCTCTTAATCCTACGTGTGCCGTGTTTATCACGATGAATCCTGGGTATGCTGGACGGGCAGAGCTGCCTGATAATCTGAAGGTAAATCTGGAAGCCTGGCTTCTTGTAGAGATTAAACAGAAGATGCCACTTCTTCTGTAATAAGAAAGGGAAGGCAGCAATAAAATAACTCATTCAAGTATATTCTGTTGTGCTTTTTGTTAAGTTTAAGTGTTTCAGGTTGTACAAAATGCACAGATGAAAGGTCTCAGTCTGATCACACCGATACCAGTTCACAGCTTTGACTCTGCTCTCTAAGTAATTCTCCTGGTTTGTGATGGCTTGTGAGCCATATCCCATTTTAAATATATTAGAACTTCCCAAGTTGCTGGGGCTCTGCAGAGAGACTGATACCATCCTAGTTCTTTTCTTAGCCACAATTTTTTGTGTGACTGTTTACAAGACATTAACCTCACCATGTGCTTGTTTCTCTGTTATGAAAGCAAGATGAATGACACCTCCCTTTTCCTCTTTTAATTGTTCTTTTGGGTTGTGAATTTCTAAACATTTGTTTCTACAGAGCTTAGCACAGACCTCTTGAGCCTTTTGATAAGATTAGAATAGAATAGATCAGAACAGAATTCTGATGTAATCTTAAAGATTTCAGATGATTCATTCATGAAGTCATGAAAAATGTGACTTCAGGAACTTATGCAAAGACACTATTCTTACCAAAGAGCCACAAGTGATTTATCATATTCCACTGTCTAAACCTATGTCTGATTTTTGTTCTTGCAGGCCCTGTTCCGAACAGTTGCCATGATGGTTGCAGATTATGCATTGATTGGGGAAATTACACTTTATTCAATGGGATTTCTGAACTCTCGGAGGTAAGACGTGCTGATTTTTTCACCTCAGTTGAGTCTTATATACCTCAATCATCTATAAGGCACATCTATGTGCCTTATCTATATGTGCATTTCAGACATATAATTCTGGAAGTTTGTCCATGTTCTGTTTCTCCAGAAAGTACTTTTTAATTTCCTGCTTTATCATCAATTCTCATTTACCCTGTCATGTTGATGGATATGAACATCTACACAGGATCTTTTGGAAAATGTATCAAAATATCAAATAAAATTCCTAAATGGTGCACACATTCTCTGTCAATCTATACCTCTGTTTCCTCGGTGTTGGGCCATCTTGTCAGCCGATACGCCTGACAATCACTGCAGTTACTCTGTGTATAGAGGCACTTCAATTATTTCCCTTGCACACTGAGCTATTTTCATTCTAAACATCATATTTTTAATATCCACAGCCTTGCCCAGAAAATTGTTGCCACTTACCGTCTGTGCTCCGAGCAGCTGTCATCTCAGCATCACTACGACTACGGCATGCGTGCTGTCAAATCTGTCCTGACCGCGGCGGGACACCTGAAACTGAAGCATCCACAGGAAAACGAGAGTGTGTTGTTACTTCGGGCTTTGCTGGATGTTAACTTGGCAAAATTCTTGGCACAGGATGTGCCATTGTTTCAGGTAAGCTGGTAGGCTGGTGCATGTCATTTTGTGACGATGAGGTCCACTGCAAGAACATACAGAAGTGGGTCATTATCTTTAATTTAGAACAGTTTGGTCTAGATGCCCATCTTCTCAATGGAGCATTACTTCAGTCCACTGAACTGGATGCACTCTGTGGTTCCATTGTTTTGGAAATCAAACATTCAGTGGTGCATCTTAAATTACTCCATTAAATATTTTATACCATTATCTTGCTTGAAGGCATTTCACATAGTTTCATTCGTGGAAACCATTCTTTGAAGTCTGCATTTTGGCTTTGTGCTGCCAGAGATGTGGACAGCTCCATTATGGTCAATTAGAAATTTGCACCTAGAATTAAAGCAATGAGGTTTATGTTTGCATGCTGCTTTACTGGAAAACACAGACTGTGTTAAGCTGCAAAGCAATCAATATTGAAGACATAAAGTGAGGGCACAGGCATAGATAGAGTCAGGACTCTGAATTTCAGAACACATACCCTTCTGTTTAGCCACTGAAATTCTTTAAACCACTTTCACATCTTTCCTGTAATACCTTTTGGGACAAATTGGCAGCAGGTTAAGCTTCCTTTTGCAGTATCAGTGTCTATGAAAAGTGCAGGCACTTGTTCCTGTCTCATGTCTACAGAATACTTTCATGGCTACAGTTTGCCTGGAAGGTAATCTTGTCCATCTGAGGACATCTCATAAGTTCCTGTTACCTGTGTGAATATTGTTTTCCTTGTAGACTTCTTCTTTTACACTTTGGAATTTTCCTTTTTTGTAGTCTGTGTTTGATCCTGTGTTTCCTTAACAGGGCATCATATCTGATCTGTTTCCTGGAGTGGTTCTTCCTACACCAGACTATGACCTGTTTGTCAAGGCAGTAACTGAAAATATAAAAAAAATGGATCTTCAACCAGTGCCATGGTTCATTGAAAAAATTATTCAGGTTTATTTTCACATACTTCTGGGGAAGGAAAGCATGAGAGCAGAAACAACTGTCTGTACCATGAATGAAATTAATAGTTAATAGTTTCCACAATCAATTAATAGAATATTACAAACGGTGTATTTCTAATGAGGAAAAATCATGGTGTAAAAGCCTCCAATGATGCTGTGACAGCTGAGGAGTGACATTTATCAAGGAGAAAGGGAGGATGTCTGGGGCATTGACTTAAGTTCTGTCAGTGACAATTGTCATAACATTACTACTACTTTCTGATTTGGGTTGATGCTTTGGCCAGCCTGAATAGAGTGCAGATACTTGACTGAGATATTGTCCTGTCGTGTCTGAGTGCAGGAGAGATGCCTCTAGTTTCATACACATAATTCTTGCTTCTGGGCTGTGTTAAAGAGTCAGTCTTGTCACTGATACAGATCTATGAGATGATGCTGGTGCGCCATGGATTCATGATTGTTGGAGAACCTCTGGGCGGGAAGACCTGTGCGTACAGAGTGTTAGCTGGAGCCCTTGGTGATTTGTGTGCAGGTAACATTGCTCAGCCACAAACTTCTCATTAAATGAAGGTAATTCTACACCTAATGGTTTTCCTTTGAGAGATGCCCAGGTTGGAAGTTGCCCTGCATTCTGCTTTTTTTTCACTGGAAAGTCTCTGTTTGTTGAACTGGTTTTAGTTGGTGTATTTGTCTGGAAGTATTTTTATCTGCATTTACTGGAGCAGTAAAACACACTGAGTTTATGTTTTTATGAATTTTGTTAAATATTGATTTATGCATAATACTCCTGGAAAAGAGCTAGCTCTGTTGGGGGCATTGTAAATAGCTCCCATGAACATATAAAACCTATTCTGCTCACTTCTTTTCATGTGCTTTTGCATATAGGACTTTCCTTGTACAAGTAATGGAATTTCATATTTGTGCTACCACCAGATGTCTGTGGGTTTTCTTTTGCTTTGGGCAGCTAAAGTAGGATCCCTGGGTATCTTCTTGTTCTGTACTTCAGTTGTTGACTGAAACTAACCTATGGAATTCTCAAGCTCATCTGTTTGTCTTTATACACAGCAAAATCCATGGATGAGTTTGCAGTTGAACACAAAGTCATTAATCCCAAAGCAATCACTTTGGGGCAGTTGTATGGCAGTTTTGATCCTGTAAGCCATGAGTGGACAGATGGAGTCCTTGCAACTGTCTTCAGGGAACAGGCATCTTCCACCACAGATGATCGCAAGTGGATTATTTTCGATGGCCCAGTGGATGCAGTTTGGATAGAGAACATGAACACCGTGCTGGATGATAATAAAAAGGTAGCTTAACATTTTCCAGTAACCTTGTCCTTGAAAATTTTAGTAGTAGCAGCAGTGTTACTATGTTAGCCCATGGAGGTATGAGATTCAGGTTAAAAGCATTGCTTTTTTTGCCATAATTATATGAGTGGTGTTAGTAGATGATACTAAGCTGCTATTTCTCTCTAGAAGCCTTGCCTTCCTCCTGCTTTATTGAAATGAGGTTGCTCACTGAAGCTTCTTTCACTGACCCTTTTAGGAAACTGAAATACATAAACCCAGTTCTGTAACTTAAAACAGAACTTGCTTAAATTAATTAGTGAATAAATTAACTAAAAAAAAAAAAGGCAGCAGGTCATAACTGCTTTTCCTTGCAGAGCTATTTAAAGATAGAGCTTTGTTCTCTGTGGCTCTGCAAGCTATTACAGTAACACATGGAAAAGTTGAGACAAGGTTAGAAAAGACCACATGTCATCAGATTATGAATGGGTGAATGACACTGTTGAGTGAAACTATTCAGTGAGTTTGACAGGCATTGCTCTGGGTGATCAGCACTGGTGTGATTAGATCATGTTTGTGATATTGTTCTTCTAGCTCTGCTTAATGAGTGGTGAGATAATTCAAATGAATTCAAAAATGAGTTTAATCTTTGAGCCAGCAGACTTGGAGGAGGCATCTCCAGCAACTGTCAGCAGGTAATGTGAAAACAGTCAAACTGTCCCACCATTGAACTGTCCCACCTTGCACATCTACTCCTGTACCATCATTGTTTGCTCTTCTCAGGTGTGGTATGATCTATATGGACCCACAGCAGTTAGGTTGGAAGCCACTGAAGGATTCTTACATGAAAACGCTGCCTCCAACCCTGCAGGAAGATCACCGAGAGCTGGTGCGAGACTTAATTTTCACATAGGTTTAATTTAGATTAACTTTAAGCTGATGATCACAGTTTGCTCATTTGAAGGTGGGCATGTGGAATCAAAATTCTTTGTGGTGCTTTCATGATTTAGAGGGTCACAGATCTCTTAGAGGCTGCTGTAAATTACTTTGTAGTGATGAATGTCAAGTGTCTTTGCAAGGGAAGTGTCCGAGAGCTGGAGATGCTAAGAGAAATCAAATGTGGGAAAAATGGAAAGACTCAAAATGGTTTGAACTTATCCTTCTTCAGACTAAGACATGTAGAGCTCAACTTGAAAAATTATCATAATAATATTATTATCATTACCAGTTTGATCTTCAAAGCTTTAGTCACCTCGCTGTCACTCACACATCTCTTGTGTGAGTGACAGCCTTCACACAGGTCCTTTCCTGGTCTTGCCTATGTCAACTTCAGGAATTTCTGATACCTTATATTTTACTGAGAGAGAATTGAGGGACAGTGAGAAATGTGGCTACTCCTGCAATGTTTTAAAGCCATTTCTTTTTCTTCTGATAGGTCAATGACTTGTTTATGTGGCTAGTCCAGCCCTGTTTAGATTTTATTCAGCTTCATTGCAAAGCCATCATACAAACATCCTCTATTCATCTGACTTACAGCTTGATGAAACTCTATACTTGTCTGCTTGGTAAGTACCCTAAACTTTACTCTTTCTAAGAGGCTGCTGTATTTTTTTTTTTTTTTCCTGCTGTGTCCCATGACAAGATGCAGGTTATCAGATGCAAGGAAATACCAAAGGAATTCCTTGCTGTTGAGATAACACAACACAAGTCCTTTTTCACTGATAAGCATTAGTAATAGTTCTTTGACTAGCATAGAGAACATCCACATTTGGATGTTTGTCATTACATTTGTCATTACAAAATTAGAACAAGATTTTTGTGAGGGTATCCTTATGTTTTGCTTGCTGTTTGCTAGCATCTGAAAAAAAAATATTAGTGCCCTTTATAAGTAATTTTCTTCTCAGTTATTTTAATTGTAAACAGTATTTTACACAGACAGGATCCTTGTGCTCTAGATTGCCTTTGTACCACTGAAGAAATTGCTCTGAACACTTTTACAATAATGCATTTTGAATGTTTTAGATGAAATAAAGCAAACTGAGGAAGATGAGAAGGAAAGCATGTCTAGCCAGCAGGTTGTCTTGTGGCTGCAAGGGCTGTTCCTTTTTGCCTTGGTTTGGACGCTCGGTGGGGTCATCGATGCGGACAGCCGGAAGAAATTTGATTTGTTTTATCGCAACTTGCTGATGGGGATGAATGATGAAAACCCACGCCCTAAAAGTGTGAAGCTCACCAGAAACAATATTTTCCCAGAAAAAGGTGCTTCTTCATAACTTGTCTGCTCTTTTACAATGTAAACTCAGCACTTTAGGGGGAACAGAGTACCTGGCAGGTATTCAGCCTTCAGCAGAGCCACCATCTGCCAAGGCTCAGGCTGCACAGTTGGGTGCTCTTTCCTGGCTCCCATGACCAGGAGTAGTGTGTGCCTTGTGCTGTAATCAAACAGTGCAGCTGAATCTGACCTAAAGTAGTTCAGTGATGATGGCAGTGCTGGGGGAAGGGTATCTCATGTACTGGAAAGCCTTCATTATCTCAGTGTTGGATGTCTTACACTAAAATGTTTATTTTTATTCTTGAAGCAGTGGGTTTTCTTATGTTGTGCTTCTCAATTAACAGGGAGTGTATATGACTTCTATTTTTACAAGCATGGCAGTGGGCAGTGGAACACGTGGATGGAGTACATCACAACAGAAGATCAAGTTATTCCTCTGGGGGCTAAGGTTGATATATTTCATTACATAAAATAATTATTTGACTAAATGATTTAGAGGTATAAATTAACAACCTTAGCTCACTCTGATTCTGCTGTATTGGGCTGTTTAATCTGCAACATTTCATTAATCTCTGTAGGCTCCTTTTCATGCTTATGTCTTAATTCTGGTGCCATTACTACTGAAAGCTCTGCACTGTGGGTGAATGTGGAGCTCTGAGGTTGGCTCATGGTTAAAATTTTTGGTTCTGCTTTTGTCTCTGATATTGTGATATTATAGCATGAATTAATTGGAGAAAGCAATCAAAGAGACTCACTACTACTTTGGGATCTGGAGCACAGTACTGAGAGTCCTGGATCCCCTCATTTCCAAGTAGGGGCACTCATGTTTTGAATGGCAGCTGTGAACTCAGGGGAAGTGTAGCACAACAAGGATCTGCAGGAAGTACCTATTCTGCAGATGAAATGTCAAGATAACTTAAGTGATGTTTGTTCAGCTTTTCTTTCCATTGTAGTTGCAACTACAGTCTTAATAAGTGCAGCCTATTAAGTACAGGAGAGATGTAAGATTGCATTTCATTCTGCTGTCTAAAAATCTTTGCAGGCTATCAAATGCATAGCTGCTATAGGTGAGTGGAAGATAATGATGAGAAAAAAATATGTCCATAGCACTGCTTCAGTTGGGCAACAGAATTAAGTCAAACTTCACCCTCTGGTTCTTCTTCCAGTGTCTATGAACCATACTATAGATACACTAGTTGTGCTAGTTACTGTATAAACACTGAACAAGAAATGGGGCTGTACTGTCTACCAGAACCTAGCCATAGCCTGGGTTTTCAGAGGCAAGGATTTTTTTTTTAAAAATAAAATCATTTGTGCTAGAAGCTTCCTGTAGTTGGGTGCAAATGCTCATGTTAGGTTATTAGGTGGTGGATTTTCACATGCTCTTTGGCTTTCCTGTGTAACAGGTATCTGAGCTGATCATTCCAACAATGGAAACTGCCAGACAAATGTTTTTTCTTAAAACATATGTGGAGCATAATGTTCCTCTACTTTTTGTGGGTCCCACTGGTACTGGAAAATCAGCTATAACAAACAATTTTCTACTACAACTTCCAAAGCACAAATACATCCCGAGCTTCATCAACTTCTCTGCAAGAACCTCTGCTAACCAAACCCAGGATATTATTATGTCCAAGCTGGACAGAAGAAGAAAAGGATTATTTGGACCTCCTTTGGGGAAAAAAGCTGTAATATTTGTGGGTAAGACAGTTTTTTCATGTTTTTTTCATATAATTTTAATTCTGGCTTTAGGCAAAGGAAGTGATTGACTGCAAGTAGTAATTTTGGGTTGCTTCAGTGCTCTGGCTTTTTTCAGGCATCCAAAGAAGGATTAGCACTGCCCCCCTGCAGAAAGGTTCCTGGCTGTGTAAGTGGCAGTGGTCTTCAGAATAATTCACAGCATTGCAGGATGACATGAAATACAGTAAAACAAAATCACCAACTACACTATGTCAAAGTGTCACCTCTAATTACACCTGTGCAGTGTCATGTCATTTGATCCTGGTTAGTTTAATGGGAAGCAAGTATAACAAGACACAACATTTTTCTACTTCCAGTTATTTTTCCTTCTTAGCCTTGAATGATATTTCCTAAGCACTGAGGTTTTCTTACTCAATGTTCTCCACAGATGACCTAAACATGCCTGCAAAGGAGGTGTATGGAGCTCAGCCACCTATTGAGCTTCTCAGACAATGGATTGATCATGGTCACTGGTATGACAAGAAAGATACATCCAAGATTAATATCATAGATGTGCTGCTTGTTTCAGCTATGGGTCCACCTGGGGGAGGCAGGAATGATATCACAGGTAGGAGATGTACTGCTATGGCAGATAATTATCTAATTGACTGAAGTCAAGAGGCAGGTTCAGATTTGCTGATGACAATTTCTCCAGTTATCTATTACTTGTGAACCTGAATTTGCTGGCTGGGTTGCTCAGAATAAAAGTCTGCATGCTCAAGGTCAAAGGAGGAGGGAGTTTAATCAATACTAAGAACATTAAATGATGAAAAGAAAATTAGAGAACTGGACACTCTCTCCATTTTCTGTTCTTTGGAAAAGGGAGGGAATACATCTTGCCAACTCTTTCTGGCAGTTCTCTTCTGAAATTGCATCTCCTGCTGCTAAGATAGGCTGCCCTGCATTTTCTTACAAGCATTTTGCCTGCAAGTCCACGATTCCCATTGTATCATCAAAAGGGAGGCTAGATTTTCTAATGAAAAAGTTATGTCAGTAGAAGCCCTAATGTACCTACAGCTACACCTTTATAAAGCACTATGTGCTACTTTGCATCATGTAAACACTCTAATAGAGGTATAACTGTGTGAAGCTAAGCAGGCTTTTATTAAAATAACTATTCTGATACAGCTATATTTTAAAATGTATGAGTGTGTATCTTTAGTTTTAGTTGAAAGCTGATAAAATAGTGGCCTTGTAATGGAGGTTCATATTTTCATCCTAAAACCAATTGTTCTAAGTGAAATACATAAAATATAAACCATTGCTGCTGGGCAGAAATTTGTCAGAAACAAAATCATAGAGCTGGAGTCACACTCAAATGCTGTTGTCTGTGACAATCAATTGTAGAATATGCTAGTTTAAAGGTAGAAAAATGGACATGCCTAAATCTTCCTGCATCTTTTTGTCTGCCCTACAGGACGCTTCACACGGCACCTGAATATTGTATCTATCTGCTCTTTTGATGATGACATTTTAACCAGGATTTTTACTGCAGTTGCTGATTGGCACTTCAGCCAAGGCTTTGAGCCTGTGTTTCTAAGGTAATGTGATGTACTTCTGTAACACCTTTGCTGTCTTTTCTCCTGTGATTGATCTGCAGAATTTAAAATTCTCTCTTTTCCTTCTTAAGGCTGGGCAAGGTGATGGTCCAAGCAACAATGATGATTTATAAAATGGCAGTTGATAATTTTCTTCCAACTCCTTCAAAATCCCATTATGTCTTTAATCTACGGGACTTTTCCAAGGTTATCAAAGGAGTGCTGCTCTGTCCACACACTCATTTGCAAGTAAGTTGTAGCTTAATTATTTTGCTGTAAGAAAGAGCAACAGGGAAAAAAGAAATTATTTTTGTAACATTAATAAGTAAACATCTCAAAATATATCAGCTGTGATTTTGATAGATTCACAAGGTTTAAAATCAGGACAGGCCCTGAATACCTTCCTGTCTCTTTTCTGTCTCTGAAAGAGAGAGCTGTCATTTTTGTTAATGTTCTTCACACGTGTTCCAGTTGGCCCAGAGACCCAAGGCCCATCTGTTAAGGTCTCTACATCAGGTCAGCCAGTCCCTTCTCTTGAACTCAAAACTAAATATAGAAACAGTAACAAAAGTGGGAATAGACTCAGATTCTCTCACCCACAAGTGGCAAGCTCATCAGTGAGCAAGACCAAATTATTTACCCCTGAGTTTTGTCACAAACTGCAAATAAATACTGATACTTGTATTTGCTTTTTAGACTTCTGCTTTTTTTTTTTAATCTATTTTCAGTAAAATATCAGGTTAAAGGAGCATTAAGTTTTATTTCTGTTGAGGGAATGTTTTTGATGCAGAAACAGAAAACAGCTACAAGCTATTCAGGGGAAATCTGAGCCAGCAATAGTTTTGAAGAGGGCTTGGGTTAAAGCCCAGGAGCTGTATCTTTGAAAGATATGTACTTTGCTTTATGCTGGAAGAGTGGGGAGGTTTGATCCAGTAAAGAAAAATGCTTTGACATAAGAGTCCCAGTTGGTGTTGGCAGGAAGGACAAGCTGGTAACTAGCTGGGGGAGCCAGTTCTGTTAGCAGATGTTGAGCCATGTGTTGAATGACTTGGAATTGAATGATTCCCACTGAGTTTAGTACAAGATATAGCTGGGACCAGATGGACATTTCTATCCTTTTGTTTTTAAACAAATCCTGTCTGAGCTATATTTACCTGTTTTCTTGCATATAAATTTCCAGGATGGAGATAAACTGATCAGACTTTGGATTCATGAGGTTTACAGAGTCTTCCATGATCGCTTAGTTGATGAGGAGGACAGGAAGGTTTTCTTTCAGATGGTGCAAGAGACAACATCAAATAGCTTCAAGCAGAGCTTTAATAAGGTATTTTCAGGTAATGGGCTGGGACCAAGAATGTGACTGATGCATTTTCAGAAACACTTAGACACTGAGGTTACATTGGTATTGGACACATTTTAAATTATTTTGATTAATGTATTTAAAAATCATGGATGATCTTCTATTCAGTATTGAGCATTATATGTATTCTTAGTCAAACTGATACAAATTACTTCATATCAGAAGGACTCATAACTTCAAAAGTATTCTGAGGACTATGTGGAATAAGTGTTTTACACACTATTTATTTGTTTGCTTAATTTAATATTTGGATGAACCAATGGGAGCAGTGGGTACTTTTCTGAGACTCCTTTAGGGAATTTGTCCTATATTTGACAGAAAAATCTGTGAAGTATGAATATGTGGAAATCTGTATGTCAACCCATAGCATGTTCCCATGCAGGTGAGTTTTTTTGGTGTTGCTTTTTTTTTCCCCCCAGACAAAGGTAATAACTAGAATAGCTGGAAAACACTGCTTCCCACAGTATTATTACTGTGTAGAGAAGAGTGATTATGACTTTAAGGAAAATAATTCCCTAATAGTTTTAATTATCTGTTGATTCATGTCTTTTCTGTAGGTACTGAGTCATCTCTCACCTACTGGAAAAATTTCTGATGACAATATTCGCAGCCTGTTCTTTGGAGACTACCTCAAGCCGGACAGCAATGTCAAAGTGTATGATGAAATCACAGACCTGAAGCAACTGACAGCAGTGATGGAACGTTACCTCGAGGAATACAACAATATCAGCAAAGCACCAATGTCACTAGTCATGTTCAAGTTTGCTATTGAGCATATTTCAAGGATATGCAGGGTACTGAAACAGGATAACGGACATCTGCTGCTGGTCGGGGTTGGTGGGAGCGGTCGACAAAGTTCTACCAAGCTTGCCACCTACATGAATTCCTTTGAACTCTTTCAAATTGAAATTACAAAGTCCTATGGAATCAGTGAATGGAAAGAAGATGTTAAACAAGTCATGCTGAAAGCAGGTGTTGGTAACAAGAATGTATGCTTTTTGTTCTGTGATAATCAGATAAAGGATGAAGCATTTGTGGAAGATATCAACATGCTTTTAAATACAGGTGATGTGCCTAATATCTTTGCAACAGATGAGAAAGCTGAAATTGTTGAGAAAATGCAAAGTGCAGCAAGGATGGAGAACAGGAAAGTTGAAGCTACTCCCCTTGCTATGTACAATTTCTTTACTGAAAGGGTGAAGAAAAATTTGCATATTGTCTTAGGTTTGTATACAATGTGTTTTTTCTTACTGTTTGCAGTAAGGAAGTAGAAAAAGACACCCAGATAACAATCATGATTTATTTTCTTTCCCACCCTAGCCATGAGTCCTATTGGAGATGCATTTCGGAATCGATTACGGATGTTCCCATCACTGATAAACTGCTGCACCATTGATTGGTTCCAGATCTGGCCTACAGATGCTTTGGAAATGGTTGCTAACAAATTTTTAGAGGATGTTGAACTTGAAGATGACATTAGAAAAGAGTATGAGTTTTATTTGTCAAGAAACATCTGAATCAAATATTTGCTCCTCTCCCCTTTGTGCTTCCAACATCCTTGATCAGGAAACTGCCCTTACGAGTGGACAAAACTAAGCCAGTGCTGGGATTTCAGTGCAGGTCAAAAATATCTAGATAGATGTATCTGATGTTTTAAAAGATCAGGTCCCTACTTGAAAGGATCATAAAATATTTCTTAGAAGGGGAAAAAGCAGTTCTGTCTTCACTAACACTAACATAATTCCATAAACCTAGAGTAACTTCCTCATGATAAACATAAAGACAGATTGTATTTTCATATTAACATGGAAAAATTTTCCCTAGGGTTGTGTCAATGTGCCAGTATTTCCAAGAGAGTGTGAGAGACCTCTCCATCAGCTATTACACTGCACTGCAAAGACACAACTATGTGACACCAACGTCATACCTAGAATTGATTCTTACCTTTAAGACTCTGCTGAATAGCAAAAGGCGAGAAGTTGACATGATGAGAATTCGTTATCTTGGGGGACTTCAAAAACTTGACTTTGCATCTTCACAGGTAAGTTTCAGATGTGAATGTTGACCATGTGCCTTGTACATACTTTAGTAAGGAGTCTGTATAATCTTATTAAGCCAAGTTGAAGAATGTTCTAAGACAATAATAAACATTAATTCCTGAGTAGACTCATAGTAGGAAATTGAACAAGCTGCAGGTAAACAACCCCCTTTTTCAGTGATCCAAAGGTTGATCTTTCCAAGATGTAAAGAGGTTTCCAGATACTTGATGGATGAAGAGGAATATCCAGGTTGCAGCTGTTGCTGTGACTAATTTTATGTTTCCTTCCAAGTTTCTTTTGGGTTTTGTTCTCCAGCTGTGCAGTAAAGGACTACTGGGGGTTCTACAAACTGAAACTAACTCTGGGGAAAAAAAGTATAAAATTAATCAATGTATTTCTCATTAGTGAAATTAAGTGAATCATTAAAAAGGAAGCGTATTGCATGGATGCTAAAAATATCCTTTTGAAGAATCTATTGAGCTAAATTTAAGCAGTTCTTACTGAAAAAATAATATAATTTTAATAATTATCTAGATCAAACGTCCCTGCTTAGATTGCATTAACTGGTTGGTGTCTTCTGATCTTCCTTCCTAAGTCATCAAGATGTGAAACACATGCAATATTTAGACAATTTTCTTCTTGATACCCTGTTATGTTCACCAGGTTGCAGAGATGCAGAAGGAACTGACTGCACTTCAGCCCAAACTGATTCAAACTTCAGCAGAAACAGACAAAATGATGATCCAGATCGAAAAGGAAACAGCTGAAGTTGATGCAAAGAAGGAACTAGTGTCAGCAGATGAAAAGGAGGCTAACGAAGCAGCGGCCATTGCTAAAGCTATTAAGGTAGTTTATAAGGGCTTCAACCTGGACTATGATGGGTTCCAAGTCTTTCCAAGCAACTGGGAGTTGTGATGATGTGTTAATGGTATGATCCAAGCTCTCAAGGTAATAAAATTGCATGAGATGATGAATGAGATGTTTCTAATATAAACAATTTAATTTTGGGCTGTTTGGAGAATGACTGTATAATGACAGCACTGCATAACTTCCCTTTCTAGTTCACATCCCAAAAGCTGTAGAGCTTTTATTTCTGTAATAATGTTTTCTCCTTCTCAGATTGAGTAATGAGGTTATACTGTTTTCCAGGCCCAAAGACAGTTCATTTAGAGTTAGCTGAGGTAATTTGGCACAGAGCTGCACAGAGCCCTATTAGGTGAGATTCTGCCACAGCCGGATGTCTGTAGCACAGAATTTCCCGTGGGAAGCTGCAGGATTCCTCAATTTTATTTTTTTTTTAATTTTTTTAACTAGTTGGAAATGTCAGTGACAGGTAAGATAGATAATTACTGAGATCTGAGTATGTAATAAAGAATTTAAGCTGCACAGTATATATTTTTAACCTGATCAGCACTTTAAGGTTTAACTAAGAATGACTGTATCTAACCTGGGTTCCAAATTCTCCTTGTCAGAACACAGAGGCTTTGATCTTGAAAGCTTGTCTGGCTTTTTCAGCTGACAGTTCAGCTTTTGGAAGTTACTAATTTCTGTACAAACCTTCCCTCTTTAAACTGTGCAGACAAATTGCAAAAATGGTTTTCTCTTCAGGAAACACGGTGTTGTGAAAAGTCATTTTATTAGGCAGTTACAAGCAGGGAGGATTCTCTGAGGCTGTACTGGAATGAGGTAATCAGGTTGCAGACTTGATATTGTATATGGAGGTTTACAGGCTTCTGCCCAATGTCTTAACAGGAAGAGTGTGAAGGAGACCTTGCTGAGGCCATGCCAGCTTTGGAGGCAGCACTGGCAGCTCTTGATACCCTGAATCCGTCCGACATCTCTCTTGTGAAGTCCATGCAGAATCCACCTGGTCCTGTTAAGCTCGTCATGGAGAGTATCTGTGTCATGAAGGGAACTAAACCAGAGAGAAAGCCTGATCCGAGTGGCAGTGGTAATGATGTGACATTTGTAATCCCTGCCCTAGGAATGCCTGGGGTACCTGTGTTGTACTCGTGAAGCACTTCTGGCGTGGATGCAGCCCTGCGCACTAGAAGTGCGTTTCTCTAGCAATGACTCATCCCTACACTGACTAGCTAAAGAGCTGCCTTGGCAGTGTAATACTGCTCTTGCTTGGCACTGCTGTACAAGCTTTGTAAATATAATCCAGTCACCAGAGTGAAGTCATCACTTTGGCTTGCTTTGACCCATCCCCAAGAGTTGCATTGCCTCAAGGAGCTCTGGGAACTGGAGCTGTGCTGTGTGCCATTCACCTGTATTTCCCCCTCTAATCCCTGCTACCAAACTGTCACTTATACTTCAAGGCAGAATTCTGCCAAATTATTCTGCCATAGTTGGTTACTCCAACAAGCTCTTTCTGCATGGGTTATGTTGTTATCATAGGGTCCCACAGGATTTGTGAGGCATGAAAGTGATGAAACCTTTTCCTTTCACTTTTCTTCTACTATATGCCCCCATGGTTCAACCCTTCATAATTGGAAATCAGAATTCTATAAATGCCTTTCATCTGAAACTGTCTTAAACTAGATTGGTAAGGAATGCTTTTGCATAGTTACTGTGCTAAGACAGACTGTTTAGTCTTATTTTCCTAGGCTGATTTAGTATTAATAAGCAATCAGTATGACAGGTTAGTGATGCTGAAGTTCCTGTCTCTATTTCTTTAGGTAATGCCTTTCCCAAACTAGTTAACAGGGGTTGCATAGTAAAGATGTGTTGCAAAATCATTGATGTTAATTCCTAATGGTATGTTTCAAGTATTTCTTCAGTTTGAACATGAATGTTTTAAGCCTGCTTTTACTGTTATTTGCAACACAGGTAAAATGGTAGAAGACTACTGGGGGCCATCTAGAAAAATTCTTGGAGATCTGAGGTTCCTTGAGGGCTTAAAGGCATATGACAAGGATAACATTCCTCCTGCTGTAATGAAGAGAATTAGAGAGAGGTTTATTGATCATCCAGACTTCCAGCCAGCTGTCATTAAAAATGTCTCATCTGCCTGTGAAGGGCTGTGCAAGTGGGTGCGAGCCATGGAGGTCTACGACCGTGTTGCAAAAGTGGTTGCCCCAAAGCGTGAACGTTTGAGAGCTGCAGAAACATTCCTGGATGAGCAAATGCAGAAGCTAAAAACAAAACAGGCAGAACTTAAGGAGGTTGTTGATCGCCTCCAAGCTTTGAATGAAGACTTTGACAACATGAATGACAGGAAGAGAGAATTAGAAAATAATATTGAACTCTGCTCACAAAAGCTTGTGAGGGCTGAGCAGCTCATTAGTGGTCTTGGTGGAGAGAAAGACAGGTGGACAGAAGCTGCTCGATTATTAGGAATCCGGTACAGAGACCTTATAGGAGATGTGTTGTTGTCATCAGGAACTGTGGCTTATTTGGGAGCCTTTACTGTAGATTATCGTCTGGAATGTCAAAGGCGGTGGCAGGTCCTGTGCAGTGAGAAGAACATCCCATGCTCCAGTGATTTTAGCCTAACTAATACTTTAGGGGACCCAGTCAAAATCCGTGCGTGGCAGATTGCTGGCTTGCCAGTTGATTCTTTTTCCACTGACAATGGTATAATTGTTTCTAACTCAAGAAGATGGGCCTTAATGATAGATCCTCAAAGGCAAGCTAATAAATGGATAAAAAATATGGAGAAAACCAACAGGCTGTCAGTTATCAAGTTATCTGATGCACATTATGTGAGGACATTAGAAAATGCTATTCAGCTTGGAACACCAGTCTTGCTAGAAAATGTTGGTGAAGAACTAGATGCTTTCATAGAACCTGTTTTATTAAAGCTAACATTCAAACAGCAAGGAGTAGAATACATAAAATTAGGGGAAAATATAATTGAATATTCAAGAGATTTCAGGTTTTACATAACAACCTGCTTAAGAAATCCTCACTATCTTCCTGAAGTAGCCGTGAAAGTTTGTCTAATCAACTTCATGATTACACCTTTGGGTCTTCAGGACCAGCTTCTTGGAATTGTAGCTGCAGAGGAAAAACCTGAGCTAGAAGAAAAGAAAAACAAACTGATTATAGAAAGCGCAGCCAACAAGAAACAGCTAAAGGAAATAGAAGATAAAATCCTGGAGGTCCTTTCCAGTTCAGAAGGAAACATCTTAGAAGATGAAACAGCAATTAATATTTTGTCTTCATCCAAAAAGTTATCTGAAGAAATCTCTGAAAAGCAAAAAACTGCCTCTGTAACTGAGATGCAGATAGATTCTACTCGGATGGGCTATAAGCCAGTTGCTGTTCATTCAGCCATTGTGTTCTTCTGCATCTCTGACCTGGCAAACATTGAGCCTATGTACCAGTATTCATTGGTTTGGTTCATTAACCTCTATGTCCAGTCCATCGCTAAAAGCAGAAAAAATGAAGATCTGGAAAAGAGAATTAAAAATATAACCGAGCACTTCACAGCAAGCATCTATGATAATGTCTGTCGTTCACTCTTTGAAAAGCATAAGATCTTATTCTCCCTCCTTCTGACAGTGGGCATTATGAGAGAAAAAGACCAAATAGATGATGAGGCTTGGCACTTTCTACTGACGGGCGGCGTTGCTCTTGATAACCCTCACCCCAATCCAGCTCCAGACTGGCTCTCTGACAGATCGTGGGCTGAGCTCGTGCGTGCATCTCGTCTGAAAAACCTCCAAGGACTAATGGAACACGTAAGAGACAATGTCTCAAAGTGGAAACAAATATATGACTCCACAAGACCCCATGAGGAAGCCTTCCCAGGTGCATGGAGCAGGCTGATGGGGTTAGATCGCTTGGTTATTCTCAGATGTTTGAGACCTGACAAAATTATTCCAGCAGTGCAGGAGTTCATTGTGCAAAATATGGGAAGAACATTTATTGAATCACCAACTTTTGATCTCAGAAGAAGTTACAGTGATTCCAATTCTTGCACCCCTTTGATTTTTGTTTTGTCTCCAGGTGCTGACCCTATGGCAGGTGAGATTGGTATTCAGAAATCTTTTTTTATCTGGCTAAATGTTACTGAGTGTGACTGAACTGATAATTGCTTAGGCCCTTTTATTTAATCTTTAAATTGTCTTTAAAGTACAATATGGCAGTGACACAAAATCAGACATTTGCTTCTGCCTATATATATATATATACTGGATATATATATATATCCAGTGAACATAAAATGGCTGGAGTGTGGAATGAATGTAGTGGTGATGAAATGTCTAGGTCTCTGAGCAGCAATTTAGGGGTCTAACAGCCTGTAACAGCCAGACCAGTTTATAATTTGTGCTTGTGTTACAGTCCTTCAAGTGGGTGTTTGGGACTCATCCCAGTCTTTGTTACAACCCCTCCTCCAGAAAGTTTCCTCCCTCTCAGTTACTAATTAAATGGTGGATACAACCACACTTAAAAACACATCTGTTAAATGTCCTTTAAAAAAATAACCACCCAGATTATTTTTAAACCTGGTTTTCTGCCAAAAGAATGATAATGTGGAGCCATACTCTAAGGATGTATTTCCAAGAGGTACTGGTCTTGATGGCAAAGCTGGAGGGTTATTTTTAACCAGATCTAAAGATCCAATTTACAGTTCAACCCCAATAAACAATTGTACCCATGCACAGAGAGATGAAGTGCAGGCTGGAACTGAGCACTCAGGGCTGAAGGAAAGGGCAGGCATTGAACTGGGCTTCTATGGTTTCTTCTTCAGTATTATTTATGTACCTGAATTTTAATACATCCCTCAAACACAGTAACTGATACAGCATTTGATGCCACTGGGTTGTTGAAGTGTTAGGGATTTTTTCAGTTGGGTAAAATATTTGTTGACTTTTGCCCTGTAATTACTTTTTACATTATAAAAATTATGAACATGACATAGATCTACTTTCTAATTAAACTTTGTCTTTCTTTGTATGTGTGGTACTTGCTGTCATAGGTTTGCTAAAATTTGCTGATGATGTTGGCATGGGAGGTGCAAGCACTCAGACTATTTCACTTGGACAGGGCCAGGGTCCAATAGCAGCAAAAATGATTTATCAGGCTCTTACTGATGGAACCTGGGTAGTGTTGCAGAACTGCCATCTTGCAACTAGCTGGATGCCTGATTTGGAAAAAATCTGTGAGGAAGTTATAGTGCCTGAGAACACCAGTGATAAGTTCAGGTAAGAGCTGTAATGTTTTGCTCATTAATAGGAATATTTCTTGTACACCATTAAAAAGAAAACAAACTGCTTTTGTTTGAACAGCTGAGTAAAACATTCATACAATTGACAAAATAAAAGTACCTAATTAGGATGTCATCTTTTCTACCTGTCCAATATAATCTACTTTATGTTCTACATTTTAGCACACACTTAGATGCTATCATAATAATTAAGAAAGTAATAAAACTTCATCTTCTGCAGATCAATACTGAGGAGTTTTTGTGTATGTGCTTTTCAAAATTCTTTTCAGATTGTGGTTAACAAGTTATCCCTCAGAAAAGTTTCCAGTTAGTATCCTCCAGAATGGCATCAAGATGACAAATGAACCTCCCAAAGGAGTTAGAGCCAACCTTCTTCGATCCTACCTTAACGACCCCGTCTCCGACCCCGTGTTCTTTACCAGTTGCCAGAAACCAGAAGTGTGGCAAAAGCTGCTGTTTGGCCTTTGCTTTTTTCATGCTATTGTGCAGGAAAGGAGAAATTTTGGCCCACTGGGTAAGGCTTAGATTGATTTGCAGGTTATGTCAAGAAGATGAGTAGCTTTGAAATACATTATTGGAGCCTCTCTGTAAAGAGGCAGTATTGATGTTTGGAATGTTACAGGAGTGTGACCTGTACTGCACAGAACACAATGAAGTTTAAAAGCTGTCAGGGATTCTTAGACAAGGCTACTCTTGAAGCTATTTAGAGTGTTACCCTGGGGGAGAACTAGAAATTACCATTTTTCCAAGTAAATATATTATACAATAGTTATGTTGAATTGTAGCTTACAAAATTATTAATTTATTCTTACTAACTACAATAATTTATCCATCAAATCTAATTTAGATGGATAGTCTAACTGCTGCTGAGTAGATCTTTTCAAACAGGTTGGAATATTCCCTATGAGTTCAATGAATCCGACCTCAGAATCAGCATGCGACAGATCCAGATGTTTCTGAATGAATATGAAGAAATCCCCTTTGAAGCTCTGACCTATCTAACAGGTATGGGCATTGCACCCTCTAACATGTTGACTTTGCTTGGCACTTTGAGGTGGTACAGTGAGTAACTGCTGTGAGTAACACTTGACAAATGGTGTGGTTTCCATTCAGGTTTACACTCTTGGCCTTCCATGTACAGACAAATTGGATCCCAAACCCTCAGATGTCATTTCTGTCTCTGCTCATATATTGCCAGAAGAATTACTAATGATCCAGCCAATCTCCTGGCCTTGCACAGGGGTATTGTGTATTGGTGGTCCCTTGTATAGGTTTGGAACTTCAACTTACTGGAGCTGCACATTATTTGTAAAACAATTTGTATTTGTTCATTAACTTTCCCTTTTTTCTTCCTGTTTTTCTTTGTCCTGTCCCAGGGGAGTGTAACTATGGAGGTAGAGTAACAGATGATAAAGACAGGCGTCTTCTCCTGTCCCTTCTTTCCATAGTCTATAGCAAGGATATACAACAGGACAAGTATATGCTTGCTCCTGGAGATGACTACTACATACCACCACATGGTCCATATAAGGTAAGGAAATAACAGGTGTAAATTCTCTGAGTTACTGGGAAAAACCTTATCTACACTGTACTTTGAGATACTGATTGCAACACCCAGAAAATAAACCCCATAAGATCACAAAGCCATGCCAGAATGTATCTTGGGTATGAAATATGGATCTGGTATTTAATACCTACCACACCCCAATGGAGATTTAGTGATGATCCAATATTCTGATGTTTGTTGGTGCAAAGAGCCACCCTGTGCAGGTTCCAGTGCAGCTCTGGAAAGCCAACAGGAGTCAGGCTTCAGGAATTTACAGCATACTTCTGCGCCCTCCTGAAAACTTCAATCAGGATGAGGGGGTGGGAAGGTGGGTATACACTCAGTTTTCATCCCCTTTCCTCCCATCTACCAGCTGCACAGAGGTAAGAGACATGCTCAAGTCCCACCTGTTTGTACAGCCTGCAGTTAGAGGGGTGATGCATGCAGTATCCTGCCCTCTTCTGTGACTCCTGCCAGCTCCTTGCACATTTCTAACATGTGGTCCTTTCTCTTGCTTTCTATTGCTGCTTACATGAAGGTGGTAAGAACAACTCCCCAGTGAGTCTTTGTACCATTCAAAACTCTTAATTTCTGTGGACTTAAGTCAATTCCTGGACACATTTAACTGGGAACTTGTTGGTTTGATTGTAAATTGGGTGGTTCTGTCCAAGTTGGCTTTACTGGTTATTTATAATTATATAATTGCATTATTTTGGTCTCCAAATGTTTCTTTTGCAGTCTTACATTGAATACTTACAAAGTTTACCAATTACAACACACCCTGAAGTGTTTGGACTTCATGAAAATGCAGATATCACCAAGGATAACCAGGAGACCAACCAGCTTTTCAGCGGAGTGCTCCTGACTTTGCCTAGAGAAGCAGGGGGAAGTGGCAAGTCCCCTCAGGTAATGGAAAGAAAGATCAACTGGCATCCTGGAAAGGTGCCCTTTCCTGTTATGCCCTGTGTCTCAGAGTAATCCAGAACCTCTTATCACATGCCTGTGGCATTGAGAGTAGATGTAACATCCCTGTAGAGAAGCAGACAGCATAGAGAAACCTTTAAGGATGGAAATACCCAAATGACTTTGAATTCTGATAGGTTAATACCACACAGCCCCACCTGGTTGAGAAGAACATGTGGTTTGAATAGGAATGTTTTATCTTTCATGTTTTAAAATGGCAGTAAAGTGCTTCAGATATGAAGTGTAGTCACAGCAGTTGGTAGAGCACCTCAAGTCACATCCATCTCCAGGCAACTTTAAAGTATGATGCTTAATTCCAGCCTACATATTCCAATGATGGAGGTTTGCACTCTGGCCTGACTTCATCCAGCAGTGCTTGTATGATGTCCCTGCCATTCTCACCACTGAACAGCCCCCAGATTGCCTGGAAATTAGTTAAAGTAATTCAGCCATCAGGCAAACAATATGAGCCTGTTAGAGGCAAAAGTTTCTTACTGGTCAAGTCTGTGCTGTACTGGAACTTCCAGTCAGGTATTACATGCTGAATGTTTGGGGTTTGTGGCAGGATTTTGGTTCCCCTTGGCTGTTGTAGTTTCTGCCATCCCAAAGGTATAACTGTGTTTGACTCCTGTGGCACAGAGAAAGTGGGGAGTTTGACAGAATGGAGTTGCTGGGACAGGGACTTCACTGTCCTGTACCCCTCCATGGGACCAGGTCATGAAGATGCTGGGAATTTCTTGCCTTCATCCTGTCCCTGCAGCTCAGGTTACCCAGGACAAATCCATGCCCCTTCAAGACACAGATAAACAACCTTTCAAGCACCTCAGATTCAACATCCTGAACTTATACACAAATGGATCCTTGAAAAGCAGAGTTGGTGGATCCTTAGTTCCTGCAGGGCTGTCTAATGATCATGTTTTCTAATGCCTGATACAGTGTAGGTAAAGCTGCTTTTGTGGCAGGGGTATTCATATGGTCTTGCCATCATTGTCCCTTTGTCTTTCCTTTGCCCTGGCAGCAGTAGGGTTACACTTGTCTGACCTGCTGGCTGTTTCCTTAGGAGTTGCATAAAACCTTTTTGCAAATTAAACCAAAATTACTAACAAATTTAAACCTATTGAGAAGTGGAAAGGAGCAAACATGTGCATGCAGAGTCTGACAGGGTGGTGTGCAAAGAGAGGAAACATGCAGGCATTATTCAGTAAAATGGACTAAAAAACCCACATAGTTACACAGAAAAAAAATGTAAAATCGAGTGTTTTGTGGAATTTATTGAATAAAAAATGGGTGAAAAAGGGGGAAATCCGTCATTTGCTGCAAACTTGTGATTTCAGGAAACTGTTGAAGATTTGGCACAGGACATCCTATCCAAATTACCCAGTGGCTTTGATGTTGAAGAGGTTATGAAGACATACCCAGTACTTTATGAAGAGTCCATGAACACAGTTCTTAGGCAAGAACTGATTCGATTTAACAGGTATGGCTCAGGCTTGTGCTCACCCCATGAGCACTGAGATACGTGTCTGTCCATCAGCACATAGTTACACAGAGCCTTAAACTGGTGTAAGCCTTTTACACTGTGTCCTGCTAACATGGGAGGTTCTGCTTTGGGTGAACCATTAAAAAATGGTACCTATGCTCGTGGAATATGAACTTAAATCAGCTTTGAGTTGGTTGTGTTGAGTTAGAGTAGCCTAAGTTGTTCTCTTAAGTCATACCCAGGCCCCAATATTTACAGCACATTATGTTAATCAGTGCTACAGCCTTCAAAGCTCTTGTCACTTGATTTCCCTTGTCTAGGATCGGAATTGTCACTATTTTTCATTTTCCTCTGTGTTTTTTCTTTGTTTGCTTTTCTGAAGTGCAAGTTTTGATTACTGGAGATGAGATACAGAGTTTCTGACAGGACATTTACCAGCTTTGATTGTTCTTTCAGTCATGTTGGACTCAGATCTTTAGCCAAATAATAGACATAAATTGAAATGACAATGTGGGTTTTTTTTATTTTAATCTTAAGGCTCACTGAAGTTGTTCGGAGCAGCCTCATTAATTTGGGCAAAGCTATTAAGGGCCAGGTGGTGATGTCATCTGAACTTGAAGAGGTTTTCAACAGCATGCTGATGGGAAAAGTTCCATCAATGTGGGCTGCCAAATCCTATCCGTCCCTCAAACCACTGGGAAGTTACGTGTCCGATCTCCTCTGTCGTTTGGCTTTCTTCCAGGTAGGCTGAACTCAGACTGACACATCCAAGGACTTGGTAGGTGAAAGCTGAATGGGTAAATTGACTTAAAATTTCAGAGATATCTTAAATAGCTGAGATGTAGTGGAACCCCATGCAAGTCAGAAGAGGAGAAAGTGAGAAAGAAGGGTCTGAAAGGTTTGTCTGTAAGCAGCAGTTTGCTGGATCACAGTACCATATGGGCTGCTTCTGACTCCAGATGGCTTTGAGTGGTGGGGGGACATGCTGCCTTTGCCTTGGTTTTCTTTCTGCCTTTGTGATACAGAGATACCAGCTCAAGATCTCCTTGTCTGGAGACTTTGCAATGCAATAATTTATTCCGATGTGTTGGCTGTAGTGAGTGCCCTCATGGCTGACACTACTTTCTGAAACTTCTTTCTCAGCAGCACCAAGTTCTTGTTTCAATAATTATTATCATAAATAACTGACTTCTGTGACTTCTTGTCTCTGAAAAATATAGAACTAATGGTAGTATCCAGAGAGTCCCATTAGAGGTTTAGATCTCATTGTGCTCTTCAAGTGTAGCTGAAAAGACATCCTTTTTTTGGTGAATTGGCACAGTGAAGCCACAAACAGTATTTTTTCCCCCATATGTTTGGGTTTTCTTCTCTCTTTGCATCCAGGATTGGGTCATCAATGGGCCACCCACAGTCTTTTGGCTTTCAGGATTCTTCTTCACTCAGTCTTTTTTGACTGGTGTTTTACAGAACTATGCCAGAAAATACACTATCCCAATTGACCATATTGGATTTGAATTTGAGGTAAGAAAAGACAGTGGAATTTTGTTGTTCTTGAACAGCTTGAAACATGTTCTGGGGCAGCAAGGAATAGTTTCAAATGAAAAGAAATTGTATTTAAAGGAGTAATTTCAGACTATCACTTAAAGAATTTAATGTACTCCAGACAAACATAAAATCAAGCAATGGTTTAATCATTCTAGGTGATGAAACAAGAGCACAAGATGGAGAAAATTCCAGAAGATGGGGCTTATGTGAGAGGCCTTTTCTTGGAAGGAGCACGATGGGATAGAGAATCCTTGGTAATTGGAGAATCACTTCCAAAGATCCTTTATGATTCTTTGCCCATAATTTGGCTGAAACCTGGAGAAAGCTCCAGATTTCTTCATGAGAACATCTATTCATGCCCTGTGTACAAGACAAGTGCAAGAAGAGGTGTCTTATCCACTACTGGCCACTCAACCAACTATGTTCTCTCAATTGAGCTCCCCTCAGACAAGCCCCAGAAACACTGGATAAACCGAGGCGTCGCAGCACTGTGCCAGTTAGATGACTGAGTGTATGCAAGTTATAAACCACCTGCATTTTGGTATTAAAAGATATACTTTACTCCCCAATGGGTGCTTATTTTGGTTTTTAGTATCAGGATTTCCTGCTGACTTCCAAGCAACTCCCAATTTCCTTTGGTTTTTAGCCATTATCAGCCACTAAGCAGGAATGAGGGAAAACACAATGCTGCACACAGAAACCTGCTTCAAGGGCTTTATCTTGCAATTGGTCAGAATGAACAGAACCCCTGTCAGTTGTGCCACCAACATCCTTAAATTCTTGTGAAATCCTAGTTTCACCACCTGGCTGCTCTCCTGGGGTGCTTTTTGGTTGTTGTTTTTAATGAAATTGGGCCCAGAGAGTTTTGCTGATGATGTTAATAGGAATCTAATCCACAACACTCACAAATAGGACTCTGAGGATTTGCCTGCCACTTCTGTGTCCCAGGAGTACGTAGGGCAAGGAGGGAGATGAGAATAATCCGTTGTTAACATGTAAAACCAGTCCTCAGCTAGCAGGAACTGACAGAGCTGTATTATACAACTGTAGTAACTGACACTCCTTGAAGATGTGCCTCACAGTTACCATGTGGAAACCTTCCAGGCAGCACATGCTGGGAGCCTGCCACTGCTCAGAGTAACGTGCTTGTCTCATCTGTTTTCAGCTTTTTCCATTTCAGCATTATTCACCTGTATATCCCAGGTGCCTGATAAATGCAGCTGTTCCCTCTCTCCCATAGTCCCACTTTACTTCCTCATCTTGCCCTCCTGCATACTGGACTAATACCCACCTGAAATTTTGTACTTATTCAAGCTCTTTCATCAGAGAAGCTCAAAGAAGCTTGCAAACATTAATTAAAAATAAAATAGCCTGAACATCTTCAAAGAGCTCTGCAGTCATTAGCGAATCCCCACAGCATGCCAAGAAGGTACTACAGGCAGATCATTAGACTTGTTGTGTACACACTACAAGAGAAGCAGAAAGATCAAGGCAAACATTTAAAAAAAACCCACTGCATAAATATCATTAATTTGGGGTCTTTTTTTTTTCTTTTTTTACCTTCATTGCCCCAATCACAGCATTTAATGAGTGGCTCGAGGCCTCACGAGGTCAGACACAGCTGTCATGCCGCAGTCCCGGTATCCTGCTCCAGTTGTTAAGGGATGCTGGAATTTCTCTGTTGTGTTAGATGAAAACACTGTTAATTACTGTTTTATTAACCACTGTTTTGTTCTATAGAGATGTTGATAAAACAGTAACTTGTAAGAATGGTAACATGCAGGTAAGCAGGACGTGTTACAGCTGCATTGTACAGTGCTGCTCTGCAGAAAGACCTGTTTGTAGGTAATGAGCACAGTGTCCCCATGTACCACACTCAAAGCCTCATGAACAGGCATTTGCCAGGTCATCATTCTTACCTGGTGACTGGGGCAAAGATGTCAGGCCAGGACACTTGATGGATATTTGCTTTAATAAAGGGTAGGAAGAAACCACTCTTAACACCTTAAACTAAATGATATGCAGTGTCTAGAGCAAAATTAAAACTTGTTTATGAGTGTTACAGCACAAGAACCAAACTGACAACAGTTTCAGAGAAGAAAATCATGTTTCTGAAGATCTATAAATATTAATGAGAACTGGTCCTTAAAACCAGACTTTTTTGGGCTTTGTAGGAGCAACACAGATACTTTCTACTTTGTCTGTCATTAACTGAAATTCAGCACATATTTAAAAGAACATTGTGGTAATTACCATATTTTTAAAAAGCTGCATCTAATTGTGGTTATTGCATCACCAAGAGTTCAGATCACTAGTTAGGTCACTGTGGCATCAGAGATAACAGCAACCACCAGCCTCCTCTTACAGGTGCTTTGCATGTGGGCCAAAGAGGCTGGACCTGGCTGTTGGATCCTTCCAGGGGGACCAATCAAGGGCACTTGCTGCTCTCAAAAGGATCTTTTTATTGAAATTGGAGCTTATGGATGTGCCTGGTGACAGCTTACCTGTGACAGTAATCATTCCTGAAACACCAGAATAAAGAGAAGTTGAAATTTGAGGACCGAGTTGCTCTGTCCTTCTTCAGAATATTGCTAGTCTGGCAAACAGTCCTCTGAATTAAGCTGTTTTAAATAAAAAGCCAGATCCACTAGTATGTACTAGCTACATTACTTTTTATGGAGACAAATTCTTTTTCAACTGTGGGGAGACACTGTGGGATAGTTTCCCATGTGGGATTCTTTTTGTGAGCAGACACTGATGTGTGTGTGTATATATATATATATATATATATAGTGCTTTGTTACCACCTGTGTGCTTGTGTGTTAATGTGTAGATTTGAGAGAATGCAATTAAAGTGTATGTCAAGCTTTTGCAGATGTGACCAGAAAAACATAGGTGAGAGAGGGAGAATGCTCTACAGAGGGGTCATACATCTGCTGTGTCCCCCTTCTCCGGGGATCAGCTACAGCCAAGCTGCTTTAGGTGGTGAGTACGTGATTTCCTGGGCTGCCCTTAACTGGCAGAGAAAATGAAACAGAACTTACTGTTGAGGTATGTCTCTCTTAGAGATGTTTTCCTGTGACTCTTTGAAATGAGCTTCCCAACTATATTTCCTGAGCATTGTCTAGACCTTCCTGAGGAGAGATAAGCTGGCTAAACATTAGAATTCACAATGGCTCTGGGCTGAGATGTGTTTAAAAAAAGAAGGCAATTTGGCTGTTGGACATGATAAAAATGTGAGCAGAACTTGGACAAATGAAATACCTTGGAATAGTGTTACCAGAATCCTTGGCTTTTCAGGTTGTTTCCATTCCTTAATTAGAAGCTGTTATTAACTAAACCACAGAACCTACCTGTAATTAACTGCAAATCATAGATTCACAGCCATGCTAGTATCTCACAGCAGATGGGGGAGGAGTGCAGTATACAGACATTATGGAGTGAGGGGGATTTTTCCTTAGAAATAGCAGAGACAGATTTTCAGCTAGCAAAGCTGTAAGACAGATACAGTCAGTACATTTTCTTAGGAGATGGAAACCTTTCTCTGTCCAAAAATCTATTTCAGAAGCAGAAAGAAAATCTCAGATTTTTAACACAGTTGGGCTGTTAAAGGGAAAATTATACAATAAAAAAGATGATACAAAGGCCCCAAATTCTTCTACTTAGGAGCTCCTGTAAACCAGAACCCAGTCCTGTAATTTGATTTAAAAAATCAGTGATAAGGTGCTGGTCTCTCCTGTAATTAACGTTCTTGAAAATGAATTTATAAGTATGAGGAAATTAAGTAACCTTTCTGTCTGTGGATAAATGGTGGGTGGGACTGGTGCCACTGATAGATACATCAGAGTGAGGTGCAGGTTGCCTGCTGGCGTTTCCTCAGCCCCAGGCAACATTCACTCTGCAGGTGCCAAGTCTCTTAAATGACTGCAGACTTGCTTGGAAGCCTTAAATTTGTTTTCATAAGCACATGGCTTCATAAATTACAACCTTACTAATGGAGTTAGGGACAGGGTTTCCAGAGAGGAGGTGTTACTAGTTACTCAGGGCCAGATAGGAATTTTAGGGACGTGCTTTTAAAATAATCTGCATCTTGCAACTTGGGAAGGAGATGTGGCTGTAATACAGACAGTACAATTAGACCACTCCTTTACATAGCTGTTTATTCACCTGATAAGTCACAGCATCAGTACCTTCATTAGCCACCTGAATTTTAGCAATTAGAGACATTCAATGATGGTTTGATGACAAAGAAGGAGCCCAAGCTTCCATTTGCAACCCTTGGCTTGGCACATTCTGGTTGAGCTCAGGCAGCAGCCCTGCACTGGGCTATCAGGATGATAGGGACTGCTCACACTTTTGCAGTGAGGGATGTAGCAGTGTGTATAAATGTGTTATTTTTTAGTCTTTATTCCATCCCCCTTTTCCTAGGCTAAAGGAGATTTGGTTTGTGTCTTCCTGGCCACAGTAAATTTGCAAAGCTTCCCCTGACAGGCAGAACAATGGCATTTTATATATTACTTCCCACATGAGGCATTCCCAGGAAATAATTATATAGGAACAGATATCTTTGTGGACTGGAGCCATAAGGGGTAGTGAGGAGTTGGATGAGCCACTACCTGCTGTGCTGACTCGCTCTTCTCATTGTTTCCTTGTCCTTTCTCATCCTCTTGTATTTTTTCACCCTCACAAATACACTGGTGGGGGAGGAACTCTCATTCCATTCTGCTCATGGCCACTTGCAAATTATTCTTAAGGTCAACAAGAATATTTCTTTGCTATTGTCTGTTAAGGCTTGGAGAGCTTAATGATGAGTTGGACAGCTCAGGAAATGAGATATCATTAGTTTTGCCTGTTTAATAGGAAATAATATATACAGTGGTTTTCAAATTTGCTTTAGCTGCTATCAACCCTGTCTGGAGCCAGCCTCTCCTTACAGCCTCTGCCCTTAAAGCAGCTCTGGGCTGTGTTGATGCAGTGTCCCAGCACAGTGTGGCTCTTGTGCACAGCTTGGTGACACCAGCACGCTCCCATGGAGCCCCAAAGCAGTGGTGGCCAGTGAGGGGGAAAATGAATTGAATTTATCCCGAGAAACAGAAATAACCCCTCCAACTTAAGAGACTGGAGGGACAGTTGTAGGAACTTTCTTTTTGTAAAGTTGGAGTTGTGTCCATAATGTTAAGAGTTAAAACCCAACACCAAACTGATTGCTAGGACAGGCAGTGTGCTGCTGCTGTTGAAAAGCCAGCCATGTAAAAATGCTCAGTGAAGACACCCAAAGCATCTTCAGCTTCGGGGATACCCTGAAGGGAGTTTTCAGTCCACACATGGGAACCTGAGGAACCCAGCTCTGAGGGCTTTCCTCCCCATTGTGCAACTGTTTCACATCCACACCCTCTCCAAAGGAAGGGGGAAAGGCTGACACAGAGGCTCCAGGCCACATTCTGCAGTTTGTAAAAACGAGCAGCAGCATTTCTGCTGTCTCTTTGCTGTGGTCCATTTAGAACCAGAACATCACTATATGAGTGCTGTGGAGCTGGAATGTTTCCCCAGGGATAGCAAGCAGAGCAGGGACAGGAGAGGAAGGAGCACTGCTGCACCAGGCAGTCACTGTATTCCCACTTGCATTAGAAGCTCCAGAGACACTGGGGCTGCTGGAGTCTCCTGGACTTGCTTCAGTTTTGCTGAGCCTTACCCGAGGCGCTGCCTTCAGCATCTCTAATCCTTGAACCACCAGAGACCCTGATAACAGTCTGAAAACCTGCTGTGATTTGTCCTGATGTCAAAGTAAATCTTCATATTGCACCTCACTCCTTGAAAAGTGTTCTTTTTATTGAGGAGTCAGTGGTTGAAATGCAATAAATACCAGACCAACCTCACCCGCCACACGCAACGGATCAGTTAGCGCTTTGGCCTCAGGAAATGTGTGAGAGACCAAAAGAGCTTCATTCCCAGTGGTAAACACAAATCCCCTGGCTTACAGTCCACAGCTGAAGTGATGTGAGAGCACATGGCAGTGAAACACTGGGTTATGACACCTCATCGTGGGATTTCAGGTATATTGGCTTAGAGATCTTCCTTAACTTCTCTTGGTGTCGCAACGTGCGGCCTTGTTTGTGGGCAAGACCCATAGGAGGCAGGTGGATCTGCAAGAGAAAATCCCAGCAGTCAGATGCATATGGAGAAGCTACAAGAAAAACAAGGAGCATCTACAGATGGGGTTTCATGGAGTTTTAAGTAAGTTTTTCACACTTTAGGGTAAGGAAATTGTACCATCTCAAACCAGGTTATTTGATCACTCCCCACTCTCTGGAGAGTGATTAATGGTGTAACTTTCAGGCAATCAATGCTGTGTTTATTAAAAACCTATATATATTTTAGGCTTTTGTAACCTTTTGTAGCTTGATATCAGACTGTAATGATTAAATACTTGTTGAAACAGGATTGCTGACAATGTTCCAGAGCAGTAAGACCTAGAAAACTCTGAAAATTCCCGAGTAGATGTCTTGAAGCACTGTGTGCTCTACTCCTACCTACACACCATCACAAAATAACCCCAAACTGTACCTATCAAAAGACTGCCTCCTTATTTCCATGATTCTCTCTACCATATTAAAATGTACAATCAATGTCATTGACTCCACAAGCAGAAGGAGCAATAGGTGACAGGCTCTTCCTTTGATTGACAGTCTTTGTATTTCCTAAGACTATTAGTGGGAGTCATGCTGCTATCTCCCCCCCAGTGATTGAAAAAGGTAGGTGTCAGCAGTCAGATGTTACTGTTGCCGAGGCTGTCATCCTGCAAGATGGGTGTTTAGGTGCAAATAGTAGTAAAAGCAGCAATAGAGATTTCTAGAATGTGAAAAATAATGATCATCCAGTTTGAGAAGGGAAAATGTGAAACATGCTAATGGTGACTGTATTCTAGGCAAGCATCTGATGAAGACACAATTTAGACCACAACTGCCTTGATAAGGAGACTACAGATGTGCAGATGTAAACTGATCAGCAGGAGTGGAGAGGAAGTCTCTGTGGGAGGCAAAGCACTACAGGCAGAAGTGACTGGGCAGTGAGGGAACTACACTGAGTTGTGCCACAGAATGCACCTTGCAGCAGTTCAGTAATTCTGGATGTGTTTTTCTCCAGGAACAGGTGAAAGAAGCAGAAACATTGGCAGGTGTTGTGTAAGACCTGATTCATGACCAGGAGAACAGCTGCCATGTAGGCTATGAAAATCATTTTCCCCACAGCAGAGGTAATGAACTGGACTTATCCTCTACTTCTGTTATGTGGAAATATTAACAGATTTGTTTCCATTATCATCTTTTTGTACACAGTATGATTTATTGCTTGGTCAAGGCTGCCTGAATATTTGCAGGCCTTGGGAGTTCAGCAGTAGTAGTAAAAGCAGCTGACTCTGACATTCAGGCTCTGACTCCTTGAGAAAAAATTATCCAACTTACCATGACATAAGGTAGACAGAGAACATTCCAATATACATTTGGCTCAGACTTAGCATAGCATTTAAATACTGGCTTATCTAGAAATGGAGTGTGGCTACAGTGATGAGAATTTATGATTTTACCATCCAGTGAGTGCTAAGTGGGTAGAGCTGCTGAAGAGTTTGGCTGGATTTATACTCACAGGTCTTGGGTAGGGGATGTTATAGTGAAGTCCGATTTCTATTCGTGCCTCACATTCTTCTATACACTGCTTAATGAGCCTTGGATCTGTGACCTAAGATCACAGGAAGAAATGGTTTGTACAAGTACAGTACTCAGTGATTGGAAGCTCAAGTGGAAATGATGCCCAGCCACAGGACTCTTTAGCTTGTTTCTGGCAATCCCAAGGCTCCAGTGATTGTTTTTCACATCCACGAAAGGTAATGTTAGTATTTGTCTTGACTCACAGGTCTGGGCATGATGGCACTGGACATTAAGGCCAGGGACTGCTGCAGCTGAGGCTACTGAAGGAGGTTTTAACCAAATATGGTTATTTTCTCTGTAAAAAGCCAATACTGCAACATCCATGAAAAAACACACTCACCCATTCCTCACTCTGCAAGGTGGAGAAAGGGTCTACATTGTGCAATCACCCTGGTCAGAAACTCCCTTTGAAGGATGAAATGTGGTGTTAATTGTGACTTAAATTTTTTTTGTTTAGATTTTGCATTACCTCAATTTAGTCCCAGACCAAAACAGGATATAAATAAGTACTGTGATCTTGACTTACAAGAAGGACATTTGATTGCCACAGCCTCTGTATCACCCCTTTCAAAAGGGGTTTGGAATGTCTTCTTTAAGAAAAACATTCAAGTGCTTCTTTTAAAAGAAGTGCCAGTATTTGTTGCTTTCAAAAGAAATGAAAGAAGCATACAAAGCTGCTGAGCCCTGTTCACCATTGCAGGGGCAGTGATACACCTGGCTAGTGTTCTGAAAGATCAAAAGCTGCTTTAATTACACAGGCAGTGTCTTCAGGATTTGGTTTTTATTGGCTTTTAGTGAAAACTCTAGACCTTTCAGACTTCTATGGTAGTTAATGAAGAGCTGGGTTTAAATTTTCTTACTACTATTTCAGGGGAAATATAAGCTATAACCTGAATAGACCAGCTCTTAAGGTGACTGAAATTTTGGGAAATCAACTTACTTTGCACTGTCCCAGCGATGGGGTGCTAAGAGCAAGTGCAGAACCACTCAGAAAGTCACAACCATAAGGACACTCACGTTTTTGTTTTTTCTGAATAGTGTTTTGGCTTCGTTTCTAATGTACTCTTTCTCTCTAGTGGTTTCCTCTGTGTGTCCCGCTGCCGACCGCCATGTTTTGGCTATTCGGAGTATCCTGCGGTAAAGGCCGAGAACTTCTTGTCGAGTAGCTGGTGTCATCTGAAAACCCAACACAAACCCCCAGAGACATGTGTGAGGAGTTGAGCTGCTGAAAGAAAGACCAAGTGAGCAGTGCACTTTCACACAACTGAGTTAGAAAGGTATTTCCACCATTGAAAGGCACACTGAGCTCTCAGGAAAACACCTGAAGTAGCTGTGAAGGATAATCAGCTGTTGAAAGCTGAGCCCCCAGTCCAGCACAGTACTGAAACCAATGCCTACACCTGTCTCCAGTTGAACAGCTTGAGCTTTAGTGCATGGTTGGATCCCAAGCCTGGTGCAAAAATGCCAGGGTTGTGTTTCACTGCTGCCTTGCAACAGAGATTGGGCAAGTGACCGAAACTCTGAGCATCCCCTTCCCGTGAGCCTGCTGTGCCAGCGCTGAACCTGGCTTTACAACTGAAATCTGTGAGTAGAACCTGTGACAAAACCACCCCATGGTGCTGAAGACCAGACTGGGTTTGAGAGGCTGATTTGTGATACCAAGACAGTGTGAGGTGATGATTCAGCTGGAGTTTGCCTAGATGACAAAGTGGTGAAAGCTGTGTTTTATCTAAGCACTGCAGGAGGGGCAGGTGAACTGTGGATTTAGGGAAGTCCTGAAAGTCTTGGTTTTCAGAGTGCTCTGTGCCTGCTGAAACAGCCTCCAGGTGTGGAAAGAGTCTGTCAAAATCCCAGAGTGAAATCCTGACCTTGTTCTGTGCTAAGAGTGTTTTATCCCAGAAGTGGTGCCATTGTTTCAGTCCAGACCCCAAATACTCTGAGACAACTCCACTGCTGGAGTAACACTACTTCTGGCATACATTAGATTTGCAGAAACCATGAACTCTGCCTGAGGGACAACATGGGCACCTTACTGTGAGGAACAAGTGTCAGGGTTGGGACATCACTGTGTGCCATCCTGGAGCTCTGGTTGCTGCACACAGCAATTCCTCTTACCCTGGAGAGGAGAAGAGGGTTTGAACCAGTCCCTGGGACTCCCTGGTTCTCAAGCAGCTCCCTCCAGCACGGCAGCTGCCCCATGCCAGTATTTCAGGGCCTCCTCCTGTAGCCATGGTCTTAAAGCTGTTGTGTTGTTTCAGGAACTGCACTGAGGGTCTTAAGATGTAAACTTTTAATTTTCTATTTATATTTTAAAATTTGAACTGATCATACTTTTTTCCCTCACAATCTAAAAATGACTCTTCCTGCCCTGATAAAAGCATTATCAGGGCCCTGATAAAAGCATTATACCATAAACATAACCATGTTTATGGTATTTCTAGGAAGCAAATATCCACCATGAAATAGCTGGGTAGTCCCTAGGATCAACACTTCACTTGATCCACTCAACAGATCCATTTCAGGCAGTAAAATCAGCCATACACAAAGCTACACCTGTACCTGAAAAATCACTGCTTCCCTCAGTGGAGGAGGTGTTTTGTACAGAAAAGAAGCAGTTTGATGGCAAGGTCTGACCCAGCCCCAGCTCTGTCCCATGGCACATCCCAGCCCCCCCCTGACATCACCCCTCTGCTCCTACACGAAGGTGTGTCGCGGCTGGTGGAGCAGGTAATGCCGTGCCCTGCTGACAGCTAATGAACACTAGGACTGCACTGGGAGCTGTCAGTGTCAGCTTTCACAGTGTCCATGAAGAAAATAAGAGGAATTTCAGGGGAAAAAAAATGTTTAAAATTCAGGTTGATACTGTGATGCAGGCATGGGATGATTTCCAAGGCCACAACACGGGGCCCTGTGTGCCCTTTGCTTCGAGCCCTAATCACACCTGTCACCCTGGGATTTAAACATACCCAGAATCTGTTTAGGAAGGTTTTGTTTAGAACCAACACATCTCTCTCCCCACCAATTTCAGTTTTTTCTTTAGTTTCTTTAGTTTTCTTTAGTTTCTCAGTGCTGGTGCTGACAGAGAAGTCTGCAGCCCCTCACCTAGGCATGGGCTGTGCTCCTGCATCACTGCTCTCCTTCCCACACACTCTGAATGTAGAAGACATCAAGCAGCTTTTCAGATATACCTGGCAACCAGCTGCTCCTGTGGCTCAGCCAGGCAACAATCCCTAATGTTTCAGACCTGCTCATAAACCATTTCTGCAAAGACAGATCAATGGAGGCGGGAGGAGCCCTTCACAGCCAGAGAACCCAGTCTGTCACGGGAAAGGAAACAGGACAAAATTCAAAGCCTGGGTCAGACTCTGATCTGAGTTGGGAATAATTCTACTGAGAGCAAAATGATCTCCAACTTAAAATGCTGTGAGTGAGTCTGGCAGTTTTTCCTGTGGTATGAACAGAGCCCACACTGACAGAAATGTGACGGCACAAGTCGTGTATCAGGTGTAATTCTGTCAAGTGACACCACTTGTATTAGTTTTGTGGGTGGGCAGAGTGATTCTGAGTGGGACAGAAAGCAAGATAAGGGAGGCTTTCATGTCCTTGTAGTTACTCATCTTGCAACTTACATCTCTGGCATTTAAATCATAATTATATTTCACGTCTCTGGAATGCTAAGGAGATGTTACACCACTTTCCAACACTCATCTTGTGGCAGTCACACCCATTGTTTAACTTCTACCGCCCTTCGTTTCTCTGCGGAATGCAGCCCACAGAGGTTAACCACAGGCGTTTTGGTCAAAAAGCACAGGGCTGGTGTGTGAGCTGAGCAAATTTCAGGTGTCTGCTGCAACAAAACAAACCAGGAGAGGTCAAAGGTAGGTCTGTAAGCACAGAAGTATGGAGGAGACCTGGGGTAGATCGCAGGCTGGTTTTGAGGGGATGGTGAGGATGGAGCCTTTGGAGGCAAGCCAGGCACTGCCTTCTGAGGAAGCGTTTGCTGGGTGCTGGGCAGAGCTCTGGCAGTGCAGGGCTGTAACTTTCCTTTGATCTGCAGGCAAACCCCTGTAATCGAGGTGCACATCAAGCACATGGAATAGCCCATCGGATCCAAACTCGCCAAGGAGGTTTGAGCAGTTAACGAGGTACCGTGCGATGAAGACACAAACGTTTTTCATTGTTAATTAGAACAAATAATCCTTAAACTTACTACAAAATTTAAGATTTTCTTTCAGGAAACAAATCCACATTCTGATGAGGTTTTTAGATGTGTGACCCAAAGAGTTCAGTAATCTGATTGATCAGCGATACACCAGTCATCCTCTGCTATCTGCAGGTTTGTTTAGAATTTAATTTATAAGTTTATAGAAAAACAAGGAAAGGAATCTGTCAGCCACACCATGAAGTGACTCCAGGAGTGTGCTGTCAAAGCAGATTGAGGACAGAGCACAAGCTGTGTGGAGACTGACGGCTTGGATGCAAGCAGCTAAATTCCAGCTGCTTCCCAGCAAGGGCTGCTGGGCTCCCAGTGCGTCCCCAGCACTCCCCTGCTGCACAGCTCCTTTGCTGAAGCTGCAAGTCTGTTTTAATTCATCATTTCTTTTCAAGTCAAGTATTAGCTACTCACTTTAAACAGAAAATATGCCAGTAGCAAGTACATAGAGGATTTTAGGAAACAAAGGGTGAGAGTAATAGCCCGAGGGGGAAAAGAAGATCTTTTAAAACAATAGATCTCTTACATCCCAGCTAACTAGGGCACACATCAGTAACACAGTGCTTCGTGCTGGTACTGAAACTGTGTTTGTTCAGGGGAGGATACGGTGGGGAGCAGAACCCTGCGTGAAATAATTTTTAAAAGCAGCTTTGAACTTATCAGATGTAAAATGCTTTATTTAAGAGCAACACAACTTCTGTTTGACAGCTGGTTTGCTGCTGGCAAGGAGTCCTAAAGACATGATGACAAACTGCTGGGCTGGTCGCCCTCTGACTCGAGTTATGATCACGTTTCTGCTGCAGAAGTCAATGACAGAATTTGAAGGCACAGCCTATCAACATTATAGTATGGAACAGCATCAGCCTGCGTGACAGTCTGCACCTCACATTTCCAAATGCACTCTTTGGCTAACACTTATTTAGAGACATGCAAAAAAACTGTGCAGACCTGGCATTTATTTGTATTTTAAGAGCTAAATTGCACCACTTAGTTAAAGAGCGACCCGCGGTCTCTCTCCCGCTGCTAATGCAACAGCTAATCAATCATTCCTTTCACAGCTATCCCTGGCAACAAGAGGTCAGTAATCCATATTAATCTTTCGTGCAAGGCTGCCAGAATGGGTCTGTGGTTCTTCAGGCAGCAGTGGATTTGGCCTGTCATTTCCTTGAGGGACAACAACTGAAACAATGAGTTCCCGTGGCACACGGAGAAACGGGGTCACAGATTACTGTGGTGGCTGGCCAGGTCACACGCCTTCCAGTGATACTAAACTTCAAAGTCCAGTTTCCACAAAAGTCATCTTTTACTCAAATATGTGACTTAGTGGCCTGTGACAGCTAAAACTTCAATCTCAGCTAAAACAGTCCATCTCCTCGTGGTGAAAACAAACCAAAACATTATAATGTTTCATCCTCATTTCTATGTTTCAAGACATTTTCGCCAAGGATCAATGTGACCCCCAAGTATCTCTGTTTCCATCATAAATCTATGCAGATTTGGTGAGAAGAACTCAGTTACCCAACCACATTATTCAGCATCTGAAAGTGAGAGGACTTTCACATGGGTTTAGATTCTGTCATACGGTATCTTTCTGCTGGCAAACCGAAGTGATCGAAACCCAGATCTGAAACACCGATCGCCACCCCTGAGCCAGCCTCTTCACCACTGAGCAGCGGGGATGAGAACTCTGCCTCAGATTGCTGACTGAACTTTGATCTCTTTTAAGCTTTCCCTTACATGTGGAGCAGACTTTTATCAGAAAAAGGAAACTATATGCAAAGAGAATATAATTAAATAGTAAAAGCAAGGTCTCGTATTTTATCACTGGTTTTCCTATGTAATTTTGATATGAGAAAGTGCAGAAAATCAGGATTGTACAACGCACTCTAAATTTGGATAAATGAAAGTGGAAGCCCTTAACCTGTCCCTCTTGATCGGAGCTGTCACTGTCTTCATCTGAGGTGGTCGAAGCATTATCTGGCATTAGGAAGAGACACAGTCTCTTGCTCCAGGAGTGCCTCCTGTGCCACAGCCTCCAGAAGAACAGAAATGCTGAGGGAGAGGAAGCCAAAAAAGCTTTACCTATTTCTTAGTTTTCTCCTGAAAAGCACACGGTGTCCAGGTAAGCCCTAAAGCACTATGAGCTTGTCTCCAGCCTTGTGCAACCCCCTCACGCTTTCACACACCCAGAACGTTTTTCTCCTCTGTGCTTTGTCCTCTCATTGCTTAAAAGCAGAGAAAGAGGTTTTAATGCAGAGTAACAAATTTAGCAGAGAAAAAGAACTCTCAACGCCCCTTGGATAGGCTTGTAAACCCCTGAGGCACCCTGAAATGTAGCAGCGGGTGCCAAAGTAGTGCTAGCAGAG
>VXBZ01004114.1:305086-335421 GCA_013399135.1 Heliornis fulica | reverse complement strand
AGACCGGTCGCTTTGTTCCAGCGCTCCCCGTGCCGCCTCCGCCGTGGAACGCGGGGCTGGATGCGCCCGGCTCCTCTGGGGAACGGGCGGGGAGAGCGCCCAGCCAGCTGTTACCGACGGGCTGCCCGTAACCCGAACATCTCCCCTCTGCACCCCCGCTTTTCCCCTTCCCGGAGCTCCCGCTCCCGAGTGCGCCGTGCCCTGCCCGTGAGACCCGCCGTGCGCGTTAATCACTCCCCGGGCCTGTCCCGGTAGGAATCAGCCCCCCCACCCCTCCTCCCACGACAGCCTCACCTGGAACTTGCGTGGTCCGTGGGTCACTCGGACGTCGTGTGGAAGAAGGTGTCTTTCCCGTTAGGGTGCCGGGGACGCTGCCGGTGTGCCGGCCTTAGAAACGTTACCCTGATAACGCCCCGGTGCCGGGTATCGGAACACCTGGTAGCGTTTTCATAAACGGTGACGACATCCACCGTGTAATCGGAGGGGCGGCAGGTTAAGGGCCCTGCCAAGGAAGGGCTGTACCCATACAAACAACCCGGACCCGGCCGGAGCTCCCACGGGCCTGCCAGACAGTCGCCGCTTTGCTGCGTAGTTTGTCGGTTTTTGGGGAGAACAGTTGATCAAAAGACTAAGCAGACAATAAGAATGTATTTAAAAACCTCTTTGTTAGGTGGTTAATGTGTAACTACAGTGTTAGTGGGGTTTTTGGGCTGGTGATGGGAAGAGGGAATGTCTGAGTACCGGCGTTTCTGGAGCTCACCTGAACGCTGACAGGTATTTCCCAGGTAAAAGAGAATCCGACCAAGAGGAAACACAGTCCCTGGGTTAAGGCTCTGTGTGAAAATAAAGAGATTTTCCTTCATGTGCTTCTCATCTCTGGAGTTTGTCTTTGAAATCTTTCACCATGCCCTGCACAGGTTTGTGTTAGTGGTCAGTGTAAACCCTCCGTAGCCCATTCCATGAAAGGCAGCGCACAGGCTACGGCGAAGATTTCCCGTGCATCAGCAGAAAAGACAGAGCTTGTGATCTCTGTCGAGGGAGTTCAGACTCACAGAGTACAACTGGCTCCACAAACTGACTGCAGAGAGTTCTAAAATTCTGATTATTTCCTCCTAGCGAGTTAGACGCAGGCACAACCGATGTGAAGGGGTTCACAGAGCTATTAATGGGGCAGCTCACAGCTTTGATAGTACTCAGCTGCTCAGTGTGATGCTTTTGAAATGGCTTTTATCATGAGGCTGCTAGGCTGCTGTGTGATCTGTAATTGGCTCCTGGGTCTTTACAGCTGGGCTGGGTGCTTCTCTGTGCAGTTTCCTGCTTTATTTTGGATGCACACGTTGTGTTCGTAGGAAATTCTGTGTTTTACAACTTGTTGATCCTGGAAATCCATTTGTAAATACAAATCTTACTTCTAGTTAGCATGGGTTGTGTTTAAAAATGGTGATCAGGTGAAGTGCAGGGGTGGTGTCGAGAGAAAGCAAAGAACATCTCCTTTGGATGACAGTCACTGTAATTAAATAAGTGCCTGTTGAGCAAAAGGGGCTGCCAGGCCCCTTGACAGGTCCCCAAGGGACAGGGACAGCTCCCACGGGCCTGCCAGACGTATGAGGAAGAGGCTTGGTTCAGGACAAGGAACTGGAGAAAATCCTGTGAGCTCTGGGTATGTGTGTCAGGTCAGGGGGATGTAGATGGGAAGGGTGTGAACAGAGGGTAGATATGACTCCTGTAAACTTGTCTTTCCTCGTGCCAGAGAACAACGTAGAGATGGTTTGCATGCAGGGATGCACAGCTGGAGGTCTGCAGGCATGTGAGTACCCCAGTCCTGCCTGAACCGACCCATGCTGTAGCACCTGAGTGCTGGGGAGGTGCTGATAAATGTCCTTTAGAGTCTTGGAGCACCATAAAACCCATCATGGAGGGGTTTGTGAGAGCTTGCATACTGTTCTCTCGGGCACGTGTGTGTGGAGTAGTGACTGTAGCTGGGCTCTGGGTGAGAAGAGACATATAACAGCATAGGATGCTGGAAAAGCAGCCCTGCCTGTTGTCTGCATTCCCAACAACAGAGAAGGAGCTGAAGATACAGAGCTGGGATTCTTGGAGGATGAAAGAATCTGTAAACACTCAAGGGACTTGGTAGTGACAGGAAGATAAGGGGGAACCCCCAGAACAGCCTATGTCAGAATCCCCTGACTGGGCTCCGTCTCTCTGGCTGCATCTCCCTAGGGGTCTGCATCTTATCTCACTGGCTTCCTTTCTTCTCTTTGCCTCTGACTAATAGGCTTTGTCTTCTGGTTACTGGAAGTCTAATAATTTCTTTTGTCTGCACCCTTCCTCCCTTTAAAAATACTGGATTAAATGGCTGTTATGTTTCCAGATAATCTGCGTCGGTGACATGGATTAATTGTATACTTGACTGTAAGTTATTCATCAGTAATGACATAGTAACTTGGCTTGAAACAATGGTAATTTTAAGGCAAATGTTCAGGGCAAATGCTGCCTTGTGGTAAAGAGCCACTTGCAATTTACCCCCTGAAAACACATCACATGAGTGAACTGTGATGGTTTTCTCGGCGTCTTCCACGCAGCGAGTTGTCTGAAGTGTGTCTTTCAAACACTCAGCTATCTCTTTTTTTATTATTTTGTTGTTGTTTTGTGTTATTTTTTTTGTTCTCTCCCCCTTCCCACTTTCTTTTGACTCCAGTTTGAGTTGGGTAATTACAGATCTGGGCTGAAACCCTCCTGGGGAGTGATCAGAAAGTCCAAGCCTTGCAGTCGTGTTCCCATCGTTTGCTTGTACCTCGACTTCACCCTTTTGTGAGAAGCTTTTGTGGAACTGCTCAGCTATTGGTGGGCAAATCCAAGAGCCCCAGGGGTGGTGGTGGTGGCACACTGAAGGGGAGCTCTGCTTTCCCTGGCACAAATGTCAGTGCTCTTTATGGTGACCTCAGGAAAGCCTCAGGTGCTCCAGACCAGTGTGTGAATGGGAGATCTGGAAATGCTGATGTGTGACACCTTCAAGCTGGGTCCCACGAGGCATTGGTGTGACAGTTTGGTGATTTTATGTTCTGATCTTGGTGTTAACCAGGACAGAGCAAAGGAGGGAAGAGAAAGTGAAGCAAAGCTTCTTGCCCAGAACATAATTGGAGAACTGAACCACTTAGACTCTGTTTTATCTACATGTCTTGAGGGGCAGCTCTCCAGTCTGATGATCTGCATCTTGAAGGAAGCAGAAAATCTGGATTTTAGGGAAGAAAGGTTATTTACCTGCAGTGGTTTGAATGGTGCTCAGGGGACTGCTTAGCTGTGAGTGTTGAGAACTCTCTCCCAGAGGTAGGAACGCTGCAGAGAAAGCAGTGACAGCTCAGGCAGTGAGACAAGGCTCCAGTAGAGAGAACGTGCTAGAGTGATCTTCAGGCATCTCAGGAAGAACAGACACTGTTCTGTCTGCAGCATCTGTTTTGTGAAAGACAAAACTTACTTAGCAAAACGTGAGAATGCTGCTGCTGACCTCCTGTCACAGCTTGTTATCCCTGGGAGGTCACACTGCCAAAGACAGTGTGACAGTCCCAGTTAGTCGTTGTCTCGCTTTTCCTATTTCAAGAACATTTTTATGTATTTATTTTTTAAACCAAAAGGATAATGTGCTCCTGAGAAATTCCCATCTTACTTTTGCATCCACATTGCAGCAGACAGCAACAGCTTTCAGAGCTTTCAGTTCCTGATCCACGTGTTTTGGTGTAACACAACCGTCCCTCCTGCAGCATCTCACGCAGTCAGTTGTACCCTTTTGTTTTAAAATTGAAAGGGAGGGGGAAAAATCATCTTAATGCCTGTGATTAGGGAGGTGTGTGCAGCTCAGTAATAGGCTCACAAACACCAGTGTCCCAGAGTGAGGGTTTGGTCACGGGGTGACTCGTGGGGGTTGTCATTGCACATGAAATGCCTCGAGGGCTGTGGGCTTGGTGTGTAAATGGGTGATCTGGAAATGCCAAAGGTGTGATGAATCCCACCTCCACGTGGTTACCTGTGCTTGGAGTTGGTGATGATGTTGTGTGGGGCACGTAAGATAGACACCTACATGCCTTGTGTGTTTTGTGAGACATGAGGCATCACGTGAAATCACAGATAGGTGAAAGCTTCCCAGTGACACGTGTGTGTTGGTTGAAGCTGCTGGCAGGTTTCTCAAGGAGAGCTGAGTCTTTGTTAGAGCTGATGACCGAAGTTCAAGTAGGCAGAGGAGCTCCTCTGAAGCTCTTGATGCAGCTAACATGTAAATACTGCAGCATCCTTTGTGTGGTGTGAAGTGTTGGTGTCATCCAGGGTGACAGGGGCTCAAATCAGGTGAGAGAGTTGGGATCTGTGCGGGTCCCTTTGTGTATTTTCTGCTTCAGAAACTACTGTCAGGGTTAAAGATCCAAGGAAATGCTCTTAAAGCACTTTCAGATGTCAGCACTTTCACTCAGGACAATTCTTCACACATAACTGAAATGTGATCCTGGTTCTGATGATGTGGTTGGCTGGAGTGAAGCTGCCCTGGGCTGTGTCACGAGGCTGAGGTGGCTGGTGGGCTTCTGCGAGCTCCTTCTGAGCATCTGCTGCCAGAAGTCATCTGAAGAGGGGTCTGGCCCCTGTCTTTAGGCTTGTCCCCTTGCTGCCCTGTTAGGTGCTGGTATGGGTCACAGCTCTGTGATGTGCTGGGCACAAGATGCTGCAGAACCAGCGCTGCTGCAAGGACTTTGTGCTGTGATGAAGTGTCTGGGTTGTGTCAGCTGAACTGGACGTCTGAAGGTGCCTTGGCTGCTTTGAGGTGATGCCTGCTGGCCAGTGGAGAAGAAACTCTGTGCCCACTTAGCTCTGTGTAAAAGTAAATGTTGTTTTCCATTGTGGTGTGGACTGTAGACCAGGGTGGTTTTTCAGAGTGATTCTGGTTTGGCTGCAGGATGGTTGCAATTTTCCATAGATTAATTTACAGAACTGACTGAGAGATAAATATTTGTAGCTGAGCCACTTTCAGATGCTTTTACAGCAAGATGCATCTGTGTCCAAAATCTGGGGTGGTTTCCCTTGGTCCTGTACACTGTGGTGTCACTGTAGTGATGTGAACCATGTGTCTGAGCACAGAGTGGCTCTTCCCTGGCATGTGCTGCTTTAATTCTCCATAATACTTATGGAGGTGCTGAAGGTCCATCTCACTGTGCAGACCTGACAGGGTACCCTGGGAAAATGCTGGAGGATTATTCTTTTACCACCTTTTCCTTGGTAAAGGGAGAAACACCACAAACCCTCCTTAGGTGGTGATTTGTCAGTGCTGGGTCTCAGGGAGAGGGATAAGACTGGTGGGTGTGAAATGGAGGGAGGTGACTTGCTCAGTGACTGACCCCCTGGGTTTTGTAGGTGGGAGATTCAAACTCATGAGGAGTTTGAGTAACATGCAGGGAAATGAACAAGTTTGTTGGCCCCTAATCAGGGGGAATCTGACCCCCTGGTGGTTTTGGCTGCACTGAAAGCTGATGGTGTGATCTTGAGCAGCCCTGCTGGTGGGCTGCCTCGGCTCCCCCTTCACCTGCTGCCTTGCTCATCACCTCAACAGACTTCTCAGAACAAGTCCTGCTGCTGTGGGGATTATTCCATTAATATTTTTAACACCCCAGAAGCACCTGGAGGCACTCTTCTAAAATTACAGGCTCTTTAGCTAACTGGACTTGGGTTTGCTGTGAGAATACAATAATGCTGACAAATCATTCCACCCACCTAATGAAATAGGGTGAAGCACATAACAGGGGAGGCTGTAACACCTTTATATGGGCCAAGTGGAAAAACAATGAGAAGCAATCAGTAAGTGAGGTATTGTGTGGTTAGAGAGTGTGAAGGGATTCCAGGATGGTGCTGGTGTGTCTGCTGGAAGAGCTGCTTAAGGAATGTGTCTTCCATGAGGTGAGGCAGGAAGGTGCCTTTACTCGTCCTTCCCCATCATTCCTCACGCTGTTGGGGTTTTCCTGACACTAACCCTGTGTGATGGGCAGCACTCCACGGGCTGCAGGTCCCAAAGGCCCCTTGTTGTGGCTTGAAGGTGATGCCTGTGCCTTTGTAGGGTGCTCTCCACGAGTGCAGGAGCAGGTTTCTTCTGCCCAGGGTTGTGAATGGAAAAATCTCCCTTGACAGCCCAGCCCTGGGCTCCAAGTGTCAGTGCACCATCGAGGTGTGGTCGGTGGTGAAGAGATTGGGGGGTTTTGGCTGCCTCCTGGTGACTGCAGGGCCACTGCCAGGCAGGGGTTTGGTGACAGCTCTGTTTCTAGGAAGCTCCAGACAGCGTGAAGTGTGTCTGAATCGGTGGTTGCTGGGGTTATCTTTAGTTTTTTTTGTACCTGCCCCTCTCTTCCCTTCCAAGCAAGTTCAGCCCTTTCAGTGTGATCTTTCTCAGTTCTGCATCGAACTTGAGGCTTATTTGGGCTTCCTGCAGATGTGTGGTCAGGCTGGTAACCCCTTGGTTTAACACTGACTGTCCCTTACCCTTCTGCAGGTGGCAGCCCCAGCTCTGCAGGGGCTCTCTAAGTACCTCAGGCAGCCACACACACGTTCTGTGGGGACAGACCTCGTCTGGTGGGGTCAGACTGGGGAAACCAACCCGAGTATTCACGAGCTCAAAGCACAGTTGATCAGGAACAGTTCAATGCTCTGATGTAGAACAGATGGAGCAGTTCCCTGTCTGTGTGTCCTCAGAATAGTAACCTGGCTCTAGTCCCTTGTGAGGTGCTTGAACCCACAAACTGATGATTCATCTTGAGCCACTTGCAGCAGGACTCTGGCTGTCAGCCTTCCTCTCCGGTGTCTTTGCACAGACACCTTTCTGCAGCAGCTCTGTGTGGCAGCTCTTGGTTGGGATGTGCTCAGGGTCTCCTGTGCCCATTGTGCTGGAGTCAGAGTGCTGGAAACTTCCTCAGTTTGCAGGTTGTGGCTTGAACGAAGCAGTTTCCACACCGTGATGTCTTTGCTGACCGAAGCTCCGTTCACCAAGTGTGTTGGTGCTGCGGTGTAAAACCTCACAGTGGAATCCTCCCCTCCCCACCCCCCTGGGCAGAGTGGATCCTCTCGATTTCTGCCAGCTGAAGAGGGATGTGATACTGCTAATTCTTCACCAAATCCCTGCAGTGAAGCCAAGGAAGTTGCCTTTAGTGAGAGCGCTGTCGGTCCTCACGCCGCAGGAGATGCTGATGCCCAGTGTGGGGTTGGGAGCTGCCACCTTTGGTGTTGCTCAGGAGAGCTGCACTCAAGGCAGATGGTCAGGTGCAGGTGTAGGGAGAGGCAGGTGAGCAAAGCAGAGGTGTCCCTGCTCCTCGGGGTGCACACCACATCCTTCTGTTCCCAGTGGACTGCTGAGGGGGATTGCTAATGAGCAGCGGCTTTGGTTTACTGTGAGGCCACTCCCACGCCAGCGAGGTTGATGCTTGGTGGTGGAAATGGCTGAATCTTGCAACCCTGGCCCAGGGACTGGATTAAAACCTGTCTCACAAAGCATTGATGCTGCTTTGCTGCAGTCACCTCGTGTGATGTGATGTAGGGTGAAGTCAGCCACGGCGCGGTGCTGTGACAGCCTTTACACAGAGGCTTGAAGAGCTTGGGTTCCTCTGCAAACTCCTCTGACCTTTTTATTCCACATCCTATAATTGTGGTGTCACTGAAGTTGACACTTATTACCATGTTAAAAATGGAGAAGAAAATAAAAAAGGTGAAATAGGGAACTTGGTAGAGTGGAAGAGGGAAGAGTGTGGGAAGAGTTGGAGCTGATGGTCCTAAGAGACATTAACATTTCTGGCTCCAGGCTGTGTGTGTGTCCAGGTCAGCCAACGTGGAAACTGCTTCAAATACCCTGAAAAAAAATTTGGCTTTTGATGGGTAGGGCAGAACTCCATCAGATTCCACTGCTTTTGAACTTGAAATGAGTGTGTGCTTCCAGTATGTGCTGTGCTCAACTGGAAACCTGGATTGGGTGCGTCGTAGGTTTCTTCCAGAGAAATACCAGTCTGTCTGAGAAGCAGCTTGTAGCATAGAGCTGCCCTGGCAATGTTGGGGGTTTTAAATATGAAGTTGCCTCTGTTTAAGCAGGCTCTGGGGGGTGGCACTGCACAGCTCCCTGGCACTCCTGTCTCTTCTTTCCTCCCCTGATGATTTATAAGAAGAATTACTTCGTTGCAGGGAGCCAAAAGAAATTAACACAGAAGTGCCAGATGTTAATATTTTCTGAAATTCCTGAAATTCGTGGGATGCTCTGGTCAAACAGAAGGAAATCCAAGCTGGTCCTTCCACCACAGAGCAGCAGGACCTCCTGTTCCCGGACACCTTGCCACAGGCTGGTGGCTGTGCCCCGCTCTGGGCAGCCCTTGGAGCAGGCGTGTGTGCAGGCTGCTGGGGAAGCGGGGCACAGGGTGGTTGTTGGGGTGGAAGGGGATGTTTGGAAGCAGAGGATGTAAATCCGGAGGTAAGCAGGCTGTCTGGAGTATCCACCTCAAAAGTAAATGCCTACAAATGTTTTGGCAGAGATAGGTTTTTGCTGTGTGTGTGTTATGAGTGAAAGTACCACTCCACAGTTTGCAGGGGTTCTGGAGGGGTTTGGATGCCCCTTTCCCTCGGCTTGGGGCATCCCTCACCTTTGTTTTAAAGCTGTGATCTGAACTAGGTTCTATTCATTGGTCAGATTTGTCCTAAGCCACGTATAGGACCCAAGTTTGGGGAAAACTCAAGGTGTGTGTCATGATAACAAATTGATTCATGCTTCTCTTTCTACAACCATTCCCTCCTTTCTACCAGAGGAAGCCCTGAACAAGCAAATGTTCCCTCTTGTTTCCTAAGAAATAGGTCTCAGAAAAGGTAAGTGTGCAGAAAAGCAGCTTTTGATCAGCTGTCAGCTCCCTCAGTGGAGTAAGAGCTGTAAAAACAAGATGTTTCAGTGTTTCTGTAGCATGGTAGAACAGAGGAGCTTTGCCTGAGCTTTCTTGTCTTGGGCTTGTTGCTGTTTTTCCAGATCAGATACAGAGGTGTTGACGAGGTGCTGCCAGTTGTAGCTCCTGCTACACAAACCAGATGTACTGCTGTCATCTTCAGGGCTTCCCAGTTATACAGCAGAGCTGGGAATGTAAGAGGAGTGAAGTTGAGCCAACTGAACATGGGAAAACAAACGTGGAAAAGAAGGTGCTAGAGAATGGAAAAAAAAAAGAGAGAAAATTACTTTCTAGACCCAAACTGCGCTTTGCTAGGTAGCAGCTGCCTGGCATTCACACGTTAAACAGCCTCTTAGGCAGGACACACTGACAGTGACAGCATGTCCCCTGCTCTGCTTTGGGTGTGTGAAATGAGGAATTAACTCTCCCCTGCTGAAAGCCATGAAAGTGTCGGGAGCGTGTGTTTACCCCGAGCAAACAGTTGGACTTGTCTGTTGCACTCGGTGCCCGAGTTGAGCCTCGCGTCACCGTGGAGTTAGAGCTGTTCGAGCTACTTTGGAAGTCAAAAAAGAAAAGTAGTTTTATAAAATAACTCTTTTGACACATGGACCCTGGTTTCTGAGTGATTTGGGGTGGTTTATGGTTTGCATGGTCCGTTCTGAAGGTAAAGATCTGCCTGGTCCTTCTGTCTTACAGCGTTTCATGTGGAACCCAGGGAGCCTGAAGGAGGCTGTGGAAGCGAGTGGAATGATTCCCTGTGGAGCTGAGACGATGTAAGTGTTCCATGTTTGCTTGAGAGATCCCTTGCCCAGCTTCAGCTGTTACTTCTGAGCAGTTACAGTCACCCTCCTGTGCCTCCCCCACGGAAACCTCCGTGTGCCTGTTCAGAGCTGGCAAAGGATGTGGCACCGTCACACCATACCCTGCTCTCAGCTGCCCTGAAGTCACATCTCCCTGTCCCCAAAAGGTGCATAATGCAGAGGGAGATTCTCTAAAGTTCTTATGGGCTGTTCCTGAGTATTTGTAAGAGATCAAGGCTGGTTTGAACTTTAATTAAGTTCTAGCAACGTTGTCTGTGCCTTGGCTAATGAACTGGTACTTGGGGAGGGATTCAGTGGTTGGCAAAGCTGTTGTCTTTTGCTACGAGATTTCCTAACTTGTCTTTTAGGTGGTGTTGAATATATATATGGTGGGGTGTGGTTTTTTTGTTTTTTCCCCTTCTCCCTTGATATTTTCTGTGTTTGGAAACTCATTGTAAATACCCTCTGATGCAACACTTTATTAAACAGTGTAATGCTTGGCTGTGTTTTGTTGTTCTCTGGACATATCCAGTAATTTCTACTACTACAGTAACGTTAGTCATTAAAGTACAGGGCTTCTTTGCCTCTTCTCTCCTCCTGCTGGCTCTCCCCCACTACAGTTTTGCTGTTTTGAGTAGTGCTTGTAAGACAAATAATTACTACTAAGTCATTTTGTTGTTTTGCTCCCTTCAAATCTTGGGTTATGTGTGATCTGGATGCTTGAAAATGCAGAAAAAAATCATTTCCTTACAGCAAAAAACCCCCAAACCCCAAAGAAACGAGCAGCCCCCAAACAGTAAAATCCCAGCAAGTACCAACGAGGCCTTTCCAACCTTCTCCAGCTTTTCTCTGTACCATATTGGGCAATACAGCCCTTACACACATCCTTTGTTCTCCAAGGGTGCTGGATTCACCAGCACTCCTCTTCCTGAGTCTCCAGTTGCTCTCTCCCCTCCAGAAAGGACCAGAGAACACATCCCTGTGGATCTCCGCGTTGCAGTTCCTGGTGTGTGGAAGAGCGGCCTCGCGGGCGCCGTGGTGATTCAGACTTACTGTAGGTTATTGCTCAATGCTCCTCTGAGTAAGCCAGCTCCTTTGGGAGCACTGTGTCCTGCAGCATGTTCCAACCTTAGCCCTGAATTTTGGGGCTTTTGTAGTAGAGCAGAGGAACCAGAGGCCGGCGCTGCCTGTGGTGTCACACTGTTACAGGCCTCTCATGGGAGCCCATCCCGGTGAGAATCTGTGTGTTGCCACCAATCCAGGATAACCTTTTAGGATAATCCTAACTTACTACTTGTGGTTGCCCATCCAGCAGGGAGAAACATCCCTGCATGACCCAGGTGTGACACTTGCCTTGCTGGAGGCCTGAGTGAGCAGCTCTGCTCTCCTGAGAGCACTTTCCTCCTCCCCGAACGCCGAGCTCAGCGCCGGTCCCGCTGCAATCGGATCCTCGCTCCGGCCTTCCCTAACGAAAGGGCTGAGTTCTCCCACTTGTGTCTGTCTCCTTCCGAGGCTCTTGTTCCCTTTGTGCCTTGAAACCTGAGTCCTGTAGGAAGCGGAGGTGACTGCTAAGTGAAGTGGATCCAGCTCAGCGAAGGCATTTTCTAAAAGGGCAGCTGATGGAGCGCCAAAGGCTCTTACAAAACCAGATCCATGCACAAACTGCCAATGGGTGTAGCCTGACTCTTTTTGCTTCCCCCCCCACCCCCAAGCTGGTTTTGCTATTTTTGGGGTAGAATGCTTCAACGTGGCTGGCACGTGGCATGGAGTGAGTAGAAAAGCCAGGAGTTGCAGCAACTGTTCTTGAGGATCTGGTTCAGAATGGTTTGGGTTGTGCTCTGAAAACCTCCTTGGCAGGAGGAGGAAGGCACAGAGTGGCTGCTGCAGGAAGGACCAGTGCTGGCAGGTAGGCTGGAGCTCTGACCTCGCGTTGGCTGGAGGGGTGTGCTGAGGGACGGGGTTACCTCACGCTCCGTGGGTTACCATTGCTGTGCTCCCTGGTGGCTTCTGGAACTGCTGTTGGGACACTTCTTCATGCAGAGGTGTTTGGCAGTGCTGGCTGACCTTCCCTCTGCGTTGTGGTGCTGCCTTTCCGTGGCAGCAGGTGACAATCAACCCATCACTTTGTGGACTGGAATACGAGATCGCTGTCATCAGTAATACAAAGCGTGGCAATATGAATCCCTTCAGTTAGGAAGATTTATGGGCAGAATGTGTAAATTAATCTTGCAAATGGACTATTGTTTCTTTCTTTTGGTTTTTTTTTGGTGGTTTTGTTGGTTTTTTTTGTAAACTTTAAACCATGATTCCTGAGGTGATTTGGATTCACCTGTCCATTACACCAGGTGGGGTTTAACTGCCCCACTCACTGCTGGGCAGCTTCACCTGCCTGTAGGGAACATGTTCCAACTCCCCCACGGCTCATACTCACCATTAGGTGTTTGAACAGAGTTTTACAAATCAGTTAAACTCAGCTTAAAGCTCTAATACTAGTTTTTTGCTCAGGACCTTTTATATTCTGATCCTTTACTTGTGTGCTTCCCCCTGAGGAGGAACGTGGCCACAGGAGTGCTGGCTGCCTCGGGGAAGGGGATGGCAGAAAAGAGTTTGGGTAGATTGAGTGTTTGAACTCTGGTTAATTTAAAGGGGGTGGGAAAGCAGGCTGGTATCTGGCAGTTAATCACGAAGCAGTAGCTTATAGTGCCTCACAATACCCTGCCTGTTTCAGTGCTTTACAAAGTTTATTTTTAAAGATGTTTGATGAAAAGGTGTATCAGGGTTGGCTCTTTCTGCTGCTTAAAACTAGGGGGTTGTTAGTTTTGTCTGTGGGTTTGGGGGCTTAAGAAGAGGGATTGGGGAAGGGAAGCCAGGTGGGTAAACCCAGTGCCTTGGCTCTTGTACTGCAGAAAGACTTCTCATTGCTCATGAAACTGTGTATGTGCTGTATGTAACAAGTATAATCATAATTTTTGGAGAATTCATCTGCATTTGGTGCTGCTCTTCCAGGTTGATTTACAGCCTGAAACAGGGGTTTGGTCTCAGGGAAGAATCCAGAAAAACTGACATGACGTTTGTTTTATTTCGTTGATTTTTATCACCTTTCTTCTAATTCAGTAACCTGGAAGCAGTAAACAGAGATGAGGCAAACCCAATTTCTGTGTTTGAGGCTGGTGCCTCGCTGCCAGCAGAGATGAATGCAGAGAAGTGGGTGAAGGAGGAATGTGATAAGCGATTGCTTTCGTGGAGTCGATGCTTCCGAGAAATGGTCTGTCTGCAGCGTGGCTGCGTGCTGATAGGATGGGGTTTGGTGGTGGAACCTTGAAGAACCCTTTTCTGTGGGTAAAATATCATTCCCAAATCCAGAAGGCTTTAATATTGTGATGTATAAAAGCAGAGTATGATGAAATAATTTTGGTATTTTGATTTAAAAAAAAAAAAGAAACAAAAACCACACAACCCCAAACAAAACAGAACTGGAATTACTTTTTCTTATCTGTGTCTGTCTGAAATTGTTTCATTAAAAGGCCCCCTCTCCCTGGCCCCCCTCCCTACCCCCTTACCTGAAGGGAGAAGCCCACTAGAAACTGAATAATTCTTAGACCCTGTTTTGTGTGCAAAGTGAGGGTTGTCTCCTTCCTACAAACACTCTATTTCAGGAAAGACAAAAAAAATATCCAGATGCCAAACTCCATTTAGAAAACACAACAAACCCACAAATCCCCCCCAACAAAGCTCCCATTTGCTGAATATCCAGATCTGCTGCTGAAGTCTCTGCTGGGTTGTGCCATCAGTGTCCTGTCCCCTCCCGTCCCCCCTCACCACTTTGCTTCAGTGTTTTATATTCTCTGTGTAAATTGTGGGTTCACTTTTAAAAAACATTTCCTTTAAAATATTTCTGGGTTAGTCTGCTGTCTTGATGAAGCCTGTACATGAATCAGCCTCTTTGTAACCTATGTTACAGTAAGAATTTTAGGAATTTCCTTTATTAGGACCCGTCCGTATACTGCAGCCACTGAGGGAGCTGCCTTGATTTCTAGGTAAAACAGCCTGGAATTGCCTGAAATTTATGCAATATGCCAACCTTCTGTACACTGCTTCTTTTCAATATGCAAAATTTAAATATCATAGAATCATGGAATTGTTAAGGCTGGAAATGACTCCTAAGATCATCCAGTCCAACCATTAACCCACCGCCACCAAGTCTACCCTTAGACCATGTCCTCAAGCCCCGCATCTCCCCGTCTGTTAACCCCCTCCAGGGATGGGGACTCAACCCCCTCCCTGGGCAGCCTGTTCCAATGCTTGAGGACTCTTTCAGTAAATAAATACCCTGCAGTCGGTCTCTCATTGGCAAATGTTTAATACTTAGAATATTCTTTGTGGAGAAACAGCAATTTGACCCTGAACTGTCTTGGGTTTTTTTCAGGTTAGTTGACTGGCGCTAATTGGCATGGTGAGATGTGTTGAAGAGCAGCTGCAAGGGGTGTCCGAGGGCAAGGGGACCGCTCTGGAAGCTGGGCTTGCAACATCATGGGCCAGTGTGTCACCAAGTGCAAGAATCCTTCGTCCACCCTTGGCAGCAAAAACGGGGAGAGGGAGTCCGGCAGCAAGTCACACAGTAAGAGAAGCGCCGTCCACAAAGACGACCACGGGTCAGCTTGTGGGAAGTCTCCAGGAGATATCCTTGTGAATGGGACAAAGAAAGCAGACACTGCTGTGGAGTCCAGCCAGCCCCCAGCACTGCTGGGAGATGCTAAGAAGGACTCAGTTTCCAGCACGGAGGAATCTTCGCTCCAGAGGATCGGGGAGCTGTTTAGGAGGTATAAGGATGAGCGGGAAGATGCCATACTGGAGGAAGGAATGGAACGATTTTGCAACGACCTCTGTGTTGATCCCACTGAATTTAAAGTGCTAGTTTTGGCCTGGAAGTTCCAGGCTGCTACCATGTGCAAATTTACAAGGTTAGTTCTTGTAGAACTTGTTGTTTTCATGGTTAAAGCATACCCTGTGTGGTGCAGAGATGGGCTCGTCGGCTTCGCGGCCTTATTCCTCCTAACGCTTGTGTTTTGATCCAGTTAGCCGCTGCCCCTGTGGAAGGTGAGCGTTGTGTCGTCCTCTCTTCCCTTCCCCTCCCCTTGCTGTGGCTTTCAGATCAGAAAACATGGCTTTGGACATGATGCTGCAGATGAGGAAGCGTGTCCTGAGACTCTGTACACATTCCTGTCTTCTCGATTTCCCCAAGGTGGTTTTACTGTACCCAGCGTTACCAGGTGACGAGATCAGACACCAACATTCATTTTTGCTTTAGAGCAGTGATAGACTCTGTAGTAATCACTACCAACTCTGTCACAGAGAACAGAATCACAGAGCTGTAGGGGTTGGAAGGGTCCTCGAGAGATCAAGTCCAACCACCTGCCAAAGCAGGTTCCCTACAGCAGGTCACACAGGTCGGTGCCCAGACAGGTCATGAATATCTCCAGAGAAGGAGACTCTGCACCCTCTGCACAGGCTGTTTCCTGGAGCTGTTCTTGCCCAGCCAGTGTTGCACTTAATGTCTTTTTCCCAGACTAATCCCATTACAGCACAGAGAGGGAAGGGAGTTTTTGACACTGGGAGCTGTGTCGTACTGGATGAGAAGTAATTAGTATATAAGGGCTGGCTGCCCTTCTGGACAAGGGGCTCAGGCTGCAGGCTTGTAGTGTGTGTGGTGCTACAGACAACAACAGAATGGCTAAAACTTAGCAGGAAAAAAAACCCCAAACCACCTGAACTATGAGAGCCCACCTCCTTCTTGATTATCAATATCCAGGTAAGAGCAACCCTTTTTATGTTGCAGGCTTGGAGAGCAACCAGAAACCACGAGGAAGCCACCAGTGAACAGCTCTGTTCCTCGAGAACAGCCTGCTCAGAGCATGGGCAGTGCCTAAGCACGTGGGTTTGATGGTGTGAATGAGGTGCTTTCAGACATTTGCCATTTCTTCTGTGGTCAATTTTACTCACTTCTTAATGTTTTTGACAGGAAAGGTGCTCGATGTGGTAGTGTCAAGTAGTCAGCTAAACCTTGGGCCTAAGCACGTGGGTTTGATGGTGTGAATGAGGTGCTTTCAGACATTTGCCATTTCTTCTGTGGTCAATTTTACTCACTTCTTAATGTTTTTGACAGGAAAGGTGCTCGATGTGGTAGTGTCAAGTAGTCAGACAGCTAAACCTTGGCAGTGCTACCAGTGCCAGCAGATCTGAGAGGCCTGGCGCTTCCTCAGGCCGTCAGGAACTTCTCAAAACCCTTCTCTTTCCAGCAGCTCCTGTTACCAGAGTCTTTGAGCCCTGCCCAGCTAATCCTCTCTGTGGAAGTAGTGTGGAAAAGTGTAGTGTGGGAAGTGTTCACACTAACTTCTTTTCTCCTGCTTCCTAGGAAGGAGTTTTTTGAAGGCTGCAGAGCAATAAACGCGGACAGCATCGACGGCATTTGCGCGAGGTTCCCCAGCCTCTTGAGCGAAGCCAAGCAGGAGGATAAATTCAAGGATCTCTATCGCTTCACCTTCCAGTTCGGCCTGGACTCTGAGGAGGGACAGAGGTCGCTACATCGGGAAATAGCCATTGCCCTTTGGAAATTAGTCTTCACCCAAAACAAACCCCCTATCTTGGACCAGTGGTTACACTTCCTAATCGAGAACCCCTCAGGAATCAAGGGAATCTCCCGGGACACGTGGAACATGTTTCTAAATTTTACTCAGGTGATCGGACCGGACCTTAGCAACTACAGCGAGGACGAGGCCTGGCCGAGTCTCTTCGATACCTTTGTGGAGTGGGAAATGGAGCGAAGGAAGAAGGAAGAGGAAACCAAATGTGTTACGTCTTCGGACACAGAGGGCCTGTGTGCGGAGGAACAGACTTAGCGGCGGCCGCTCAGCAGCGCGACCTGTTGCCCTTCATGAAATGTAAACTCTGGATGTTTCTGGAAATTACCGAGGCTCCAGATTTTTCTACTTTACACCTTTTTCTGCCTTGTCTTTGAAAGGGCTCTAAAATGCTGTATCATGTTTTAGGCACTTTCTTAAATTTTTGGTTATTCCTTTTACTCTTGCCCTGAAATATTTGACCCTGACTACAAGTTAAGCGTTTTTGGGGTGGTTTAGGGTTTGGATTTTTTTTTTTGTTTTGTTTTGGGTTTTTTTTTTTTGTTTTCTAAGACTTCAGATTAGTATAAGTAAGTCTGATATTTCTTGCACAACATAGATCTCTTTAGTTAGGTTAAATTAACATTGCTAAATTATACAGTGCCAGATTTCAGTTTTTCATACTACGTCTGTCAGGGCAGGTCTGTACTGTGTGTAGTGCTGTTTACATTGTTGACATTTTAGGCTGTAATAATTTTAAGGTTTTATACCCAAGATGAACAGCAGTGTTAACTGTTAACTATAAATGCATTAATCCCCAGGTAACGAGGCTCTAAAAACCAACAGAAGCAACAGCTTTTTATAATATGGCTGGTTCCCATTTTAAGCTAATGCATCACAAATGAGTCCAGGTCATTCTTTTTATTTTTTTATTTTTTTTTTTCTGGAGTTTCAGACTAAATGTTGGGAGTGTTTTATAAAAATTACTGTACCTGTCAGTCAACTGAGCGGTAGATGACGATTTGTATCTAAATCTCTTACACAACACGTAATAAAAGAGCAGTACTACCTCAGTTTTATTGAAAGTGGACTTCTTGATGGACTTCCATTTTCCTCTGGAAGTTGTATTTTTGTGGTTACCTGAGAATATTTTTACTTGACTAAAAGAACCAAAGGTTCTGCTTCTTAAGTTTGCTAAACGTTGACAGAAGCAACACGCAAAACCCTAAGTCTTCAAGGAAAACTGTGGTATAATTCTGCTTTAATTTGTTTGATTTATACCTAAAGTATTATCTTACTTGTCTGGCAAGCACAGTACTTCTCTGTAAGGAGCTATCTTTTGCATTAATATCAACAAACCAGTTTTTTAAACCTATGTTTAATTGCTGAATCGCAGTTGATAACTCCACATTTCTGGAGCAACACTATGGGCACCTGATGACAAAGAGAATTCTTAATGTGTTCTTAATGATGACAGTGCAGACGAGTCATTTTTAGACTGATTTGATAATATTTGGATAGGAGCCAATTTATTATTTTACACCACCTGTATTGGGACTGTTTGCCTGTTGAAACTGTTGTGACTTAAAGGGAGTTAATTATTAACACTGGTTGAAACTTTGTTGGTTACTGATGCTACCTTTTCTTAATTTTAGTATGTCAACTTTTTTATGCCTTTTGGTAAAAGGGATGATTGCCAAGGCTCTCCATGGAGCTGTGTGCTGGTGTGATGACTTTGACACGCTTCCATGACACACCTCTTGTCTTCAGAGCTGCAGTTCAGGATTGTAAACCGGCTTCAATTCAAAAACCAACCCCCAATGGAACCCAAACCCCGCTGGACGGTCACCCGTAGCACCCGAGGGTTTTTATGCACCTGGGGGTTTTTATGCTGTGAGGGTTTGAAGGTAAAGGGAAGAAGGTTTGGTGAGTGCATCTGGAGGGCTGCTTTGTACATCTCCTGTGCCCTGAGGGGTTAGCAGAGGGAGGAGGATCTGCCTGAATTCTGGCTTTGCTGCTGTGCAGCCCGTGCAATAGCTGGGGTCTGATGTGACAGGTCACTGACGAGCTGTGGGTATTGCAGGCTGTTTAAAAACAAACCCACCAGCCACAGGTAGAATCTCTTTCCTCTGAGAAAAGGAGAGTTTGGTCTGTGCTGCTTCTGCAGGCTCTTACTGGGAGAGGTGGTGAGCACTGGTGTGGTGGTTGTGGATGGAGCTGAGCGGGTCCCTTGGCAGGAGGGGAACCCTGGGCTGGCTGTGGTGGTAGAGGGAAGTCCACCCAAGGCTTTGTCCTTGCTGCTGAACCCTTCCAGGCACTCTTGGGCATCAAACCCTCATTCTCCTTTGGTGAGCAAAGCAGGACAAAGCGTTTGTGCTGGTGCAGTCGCGTTTGTGGCGAGACTTTTCTGGTGGGGTTATTGCAAACTGCAGTGAAATCCCACAGCAGAGGCTGCTTTGGTAGCAAAGGCTCCCACTGGAGACCCATTTGATAGTAGAGACTCTATTTATAGATCTGAGACTACTCATTCAGCTATTACATGCTCTGTTCATCACTTTATATCACTTTGTTTTTTCAAAAGAGGATTTACAGTGTCCTGAGTGTGCAAACACGACAGCTCGGCCGGATGGCCGGTGCCTGCAGGATCGTGGCAGCGGTGGCTGCTGATTTGCACACTGAGCCACCAGCTCCAAAGGATGAGGGACAGAGCTCTTGAAGGAAGGTGTTTGTCTTGTGGTCTGAATGTGGAGAGCAGTAAGGAAATGGATCTGCAGTAAGGAAATGGATCTGCAGTAAGGAAATGGATCTGCAGTGCCGGGGTGTAGCTGGTTTGGGGTGTCGGGCACCGCGCAGCGGCTTGGTACCAGCAGTAGTGGTGGGAGAGGCAGGAATGTAATTCCTGTTTCCACACTGCAAACCAAACCTGTGCTGGTGTTAAACTCCTGAGCCAGGACCTGGAGGTGCAGCTCCTGGGCAGTGCTGAAAGTGAGAGGAGGCATCAGACCAGGGTCTGCCCGGCCATTCTGTGATCTGAGCAGGGAACAGACCCCGTGCTGAAACACCGGTGTGCCCACGTGGGAGTGGGGTTTGAATGTGTTTCTGAGAAGCCTTTACTGGTCTCAGAGCCTCTGAAAACACACTTGGCTTCTGGTTAAGCTGTGAATATCTGTGGAATGGGCCAAATACATTTGCTCTTCATTTTTATATAAGTCATCGTGTCGGGCACAGGACTGTAGTGAGCAGCGATGCTGAGGAAATCCTTGAAACTGCTGCAACTATTTAATATTCTTTTTTAATTAGAGTATTCATTAGGAAATGTTATGCATGTAGTGAATCTGCTGCAACTCGGGCTCAATAACTATAGATACCCATATAGATTGTTATATACTGGAAAGCTGGTCTGACGTCCCTGCTCGGTGGCATTTGATGCCTTCCCTGACACACAGAGAAGTACAAGTCCTGTGAACTTGAGTCCCCAGGAACAAAGCACTGGCCACCTGCAGCATATTATGGTTTGCAGTGTCTTTGGGGTTTGGCTCATGGATCAGCTTGAGGCTGTTGTGCTGATTTTTACTCCTGTGGGTGCATTTCTGAGGTTAAAGGCGATTCAGGTAGGGATTGGAAGGGTTCTGCCCGTAGCTGGCCATAAAACATGAGCAAGGAGATGAAGTGGAACACTGAGTTGTGAATTCCCTCCCTGCTGGTGCTACTCTGGATGGAGAATTGCAGGTTTTTAATACTGTGCAGTCATACTGAGGGAACCACAGGAAAACTAACTGAAGGTGTGGCAGGTGGCAGAAGATGAGGTGGTTGAGGCTGCTGGCAGCTCAGTGTGCCCCAGGGCGAGCACCAGCTGCCCCGGGCTGGCACATCAGCTCTGCTTGTGCCTCTGAACCACTGGAGCTTTTCCACAAGACATCTGAGCGTGTGACTGGCGTCGGCCGCGCTCTGCGGACGGGGAGCGACTTGGGGTTGTGGCTGATGGGTGCAGTCCCTCTCCTGGGGTTCACAGTGCCAGGGCAGCAGCAGCTTTGTCACTGTGACTCTCGTTTTGCTCCTCAGTGTCTGTCAGACCCTGAAGAACCTGTGGCTCCAGGACTAGCCTGGGCTCCCCTGGTTCCCAGTGTGGCTACACACTGACTGGTGACCTTAGCGCTTCGGTGACACTGTCAGTGTAAGTATCTTCCTTCCAGCTCAAAGCCTTGTTTCCCAACTGCCCCCCACCCCCAGTTAAAACACCACCAGGTAGTTAATTGCCACCTCAGTCATGATGTAATTCGTTGGCTGAGGTTCTGCCATTGTTGGGAGCGATGGGGTCTTGTAGCCATGTGTTCTGTCTGCAGTGGGGTCCTATTGGCTGGAAGGTCCACGGTACGTTGGGTGCCCAGCGCTTCCCTTGAGCTCTCTGTGCTCCACACGTGTCTGTGTGGGTTTGGCCTCTCATGGTAGGAAGGAAGATGCTTAACCTGAACCTCTGAATTCTGCAGGGTTGTGCCACAATGCACAGCAAAACATAAATAATGATTTGGAGAAGTATTGGAGGCTGAGTGTCTGCTCACATGTGAGCCAAGCCACCCATGTGACATTTCTCTCTGGACTATGAAGATTGAAGCTCTCTTTTAGGTTGCCAACTGAAGTGAAGTAGATGAGGTTGTAAGAAAGAAGGCTGCAACTCCTTCCCCATGAAGTACATAGGTGTCTCTACCTCTTGTTCTTACACTTGAACAGTTTAGGGTTACCATCCTTTGCTCCCAGGATTTTATACCTGGATGAAGAATCTTTTTTTTAAATTTTTTTCTTATTTTTTTGAGTTGCAGTATTAGCTCTTAGCCAGATGTTGGGTATACTGTGTTCAGCCTGCACGCTGTCAGCCCTTTGACAGGGAGCTGAGCCTGTGAGGATACAAGAGTGAGGATGAGTGAGGATACAAGAGCCTGAACCACAGCTTCAGCTGTGGTTCAGGCTCTTGTATCCTCACTCATCCTCCTCAGCCTTCTCATCATCCTTGGAAAGCTCAAGGAACCCCTGAGGCAGTGCCATGAGTGTAGGTTTCCTTTTGGTGACAAATCCTGTGTTCTGCTCAGTTGGGCTGGGCCCACACACCCGGAGAAGGTGGGAGCTGTAAAAGTGTGTGCTGGCTTCCCTGAGGGGTCAGACTCTGGCTCAGGACAAACCCCTTGTGCTTGAGACAAGATAGGGAGTTCTGGAGTGGGGTTGAGATGCTGGAGCTTGGCTGGAGTCCTTAATGCATTTAGGTGGTGCCTCATGCAGCATGTTCCTCCCCAGAAGACTGCAGTGCTGAGCATCTCCAGAGGATGCTCGACTGTAGCAACTGTTGCACTGAGGTGCTTCCTCCTGCCTGAGGGCTGCTTTGGGGGGGTCACCTCTTGCACTACCTGATGTCAGGGAATATGATGAGGCTGTAGGTAGAAGGAGCAAGACTGTGCTAGTCCTGCAAACAGCTTGCCTTAAGTCACTAAATGACAGCGGCTCCTCGCTGCTATTGCAATCCTCAGTCTTAGGTTTTACAATCCATGAGGTTCTGGAGGGTTTTTACAATTTTGTTTCATTTTAAGAAATTTCTATCTCTGCCTAATTGCACTCTCCAGATAAGCCCTTCCTGGATGGTAACATCTCGTTTCACACAGCCAGAAACCCCGTCCATCCCGTGCTCTTGCTGTAAAGCTTCGGGGCTCTTCTCCCCCGTAAGGGTCCTTTGGGTTACAGAGGGGTCCCCTGTCTGCCCTGTGTTTACTTGAATGTTGCTGCTCTCTGTAGCTGCAGCTGGTGACTCCTGTGCTTCAGGCCCATGATCTGGAGGTTGTGTGTCTGGAGGTTGTGTGTCTGGGGGTGACAAACCCGCTCTGAGGGTCAGTGGGGCTGCTTGTGGTGTGCTCTGGCACGCTGGGGGCCGGGCTGTGTACTGTGTAACAGCATGAAGTCACGGCTTCTTCATCACTCCAGAGCTGTCTTAAAAATACACTTTCTTTCCTAGCAGCTTAAATTGGCCTTTTGAAGAGGAGATGGGCTGCAGGAGTGGTTGGAGGAGGGGTTACTCGTTGAGTAACTCGAGTTCCTGGATGCAGCTGGCAGGATTAGGCCCAGCGCACTGGGGTTTGTGAAGCAACCCTTGATGGGCTGTGTGGAGGAGGAGGAGGATGAGGGTCAGCCTGGGGGCTGGTTGGCACAGATGGATCTCTCGGGGTACATCCTTGGGGACCTTAGGCCCCCGTTTAGGTGCGAGCCTCCCTCTGGGGCAGGAGGGAAGGGATGGCTTTAGGTGTGCCGGCTGCTGGAGGAGTGGCTCATGCCAGCTGAGGAGAAGGGCACATCCTTGGGTCACATCTGAACACAAGTAGCTGCTCAATCTCATGATTCCCCAGTGTGCTGGTGAGGGCTGGTGGGATCCTACCCGCTGTTGTTTGTGTCTGGAGCCAGTGTTTGACGTGTCACTGTCCCCAGACAGACCCACGTATGATCCCAGGTTCTTGCTGTGGGAAATGATGAATGTACTGTGTGTGTGCTTCCCCTTTCAGACAGCGGTGTCACAAGTGCTCTGTAAAGGTACAGCTTGGAAAGGGCTGGAGTAAATCCTGTCTCACATGGGATCTTCTTGTCAAGGGTCGCAGCCAACTACGAGACCGTAATCTAGAGGCGAAGCGGGGGAAGCTTGAGATGACACAACCACCGAGTCCTGTTGGCTTTGTAGTTTTAGTTGCTTTTCTTACATCAAATTTTTCCCACTGCAGTCACCTGGGATGGCATGGGAACAGTGTCATACTGGCTGAGGCACTGTGCAAGCAGGCTGTGACCAGAGGGTTGCCTGTACGTGACAGCGACCCCGGGTGCCATGTTCTTGTCGTGTCCCTTTCGGAAGAGGAGCATTAAACGCAGTCTGAGGTTTTTTTCTTTCCTTACAAGCAAAGCATTGTTTTGTCCATTACTGACTTCTTGTGGAATTTGTGCCAGATGTACATTAAATATTTTGGTGCTTTTTCTAATCCAAGCTGCCATTCATTTACCTGTGAGATTATTGTACTTCTGTATATTTAAATGATGGATCCCGTAAAGAAGAAAACTAACCCGCCCCATGACCCCCCTACCCTCGAATCACAATGTGTCCTGTAGCTTTGTAGTGCTGCAGGGCCACTGGGATTCCTGTGATCCCTGAGGTCTGAGGGGAGGGAAGGGGGGGCAGCTACACAAATCCAACCCCCTGGGAAGGGAACTTGCACGCGGTTCGGAGCGTTCCTGAACGCCTGAGGAACAGTTGTGGTGTTTACATAATGACACGTCGGTGTTCACTTTTGTGCTCAAGCTTTGTACAAAATGTCTTATTTAAAGCTGAAGTCCTTTTTACATTTTCAATTAAAAGGGGACATTAATTATTTTTTCATGCCTATAAATAGGATTGTTGCTAGTTTTCTTTGCCATCTCTGGAGTTTCTCAAGCAGGAAGCCAGGACGCTGAACCCGGCCTGCTCCTCGCAGGGAGGCGACCCCGTTGCTTTTAAGTGCACGCAGTGAAAGTGAGCTGGGTGGGTTTCTGGGGGGCTTTTGGGTTTGTTTTTTTTTGCAGTGCAGGTGCCTACACCAAGGAGATGCTGGCTGTGAGCAGCCTTAAGAGGAGCATGTCCTGCCAGAGGGGTGAGGGACGGGGCGCTCTGCCGGCTGTCCCCGTGCACTGAGGTGCTGGACCCTGGGTTGGGCTCAGCACTGGGGAGTGGCAGTGCTGACAGATGCCAGGCTCGAAGGACACCAGGATTATGTGGAGTGGGTGAAGTGTCTTGTTAAAAAAAACCTGGCTGCATTCATCCCACTTAGTAATAGATTTAATTTTGGGAGTGTTGGAGGCTTTAAATTGAGGTGTGAAAGACACTGACGTGAGCACCCGCCAGCAGCTCACTGGTGCTGCTGCTGCTGGGCTCCTGCTGCTGCCACCTTCCTCTCCCTCGGTTCTGCTGCTCCTCCAGGCCCGAGTTCCCAACTTCTCCCTGAGCTGCTGCTTGCTCAGGAGCCCAGCACAGGTAACTTGGGGTGGAAAGTTGGAGGGATGTCAATATTCCATCAGTTGTATTTAATGAAGAATTTTTTTATATATAAAATAACTGTTTCATCTTCACCTCAGCCTATTCTAATAATTCATCTAGAGAAATCCTTTGTCTTCAGACCATGTAACAAAATTTCCTTTTAACTTTTTTGGAGTGATAAGCTCTCCTTGGCATCCTTGTGCTTGGGAATTCGGTATGCAACAGGAGCAGATGCCCCTGGCTGCCAAGCACAGGGAGGGCTGAAGCTGCACATTGAGCATCCCCGTCCTGCTGCAGGTAGAGGGGTGAGTCTTGCTGCAACGCTGGATGCCGTGTGCAGCTCCCACAGCCTTCCTTGTGCCTTCCTTGGAATGGCCTGTGCCCCTCCCACAGCCTCATCCGAGGGGTTATTTTTTTCCTCCCTTTTTTTTTTTGTGTCTGAGGGGTGGGAGGGGGATTGCCAGGGAGGGAGGAGAAAGTGGAGACTTTCCAAGAAGGGTGAATCACCAATTCCTCATTCCCATTGCCAAAGTACCATCCTTTCCTGGAAAGGAGACTGTTCCAGGAGCTGGCCCAGCGCTCCCATGGGAAATCCTCGCAGGCGCCCAGAGAAGCTGCAGGGACTCTGTGCCCTGTGTGTTCCCAGCCTGCTGGTGGGAGGGCAATGAGCCCCTGTCCCAGCCCCACCTCAGGGGGGCCAATGCTGACCTGCCCAGTTTGCCCCAGCTCAGCCCCAGCGCTGTGGAGCTTGCCCAGGGCCTGCTGCCACAGCCCCAGAGGCTACTGGGAAAGGTTCTGGGCTTCAAGACACTTTGAATTTTTTTTTTTTTTGTTATTTTTAGGTTTTGTAAAAGACACAGAGTGAAAGCTTATTGTTCTTACAGCACAAGATCTTTACAAAGACATCAATATTTAAAGTAATTAAAAATATCTTAACAAAAGCCGTTGCTGGCAGCCTTGGCAGTTTAACAAGCACTCCTCCCGCCGTCATCTTTTATTGCCATCAGCCCCAGGCCGGGCTGGGAGCTGTGCAGGCTGCAACAGAGAGGAGAGGAGAGGGGTGTTACCTCAGTGCAGGCCTCATACCTCAGTGCAGGCCTTGTACCTCAGTGCAGGCCTCGTGCCTCAGTGCAGGCCTTGTGCCTCAGTGCAGGCCTCACTGCCTCGTGCCGCCTGAGAAGCCTGAAACCCTCAAACCCTCAGGGTCACACCCCCATAAACTCACCCCCCCACTAAACAATTCCTTGGCATTCTTTGTAAGCAAGAAGCCTCCCTTGGGAAACAAAACAGCAACACAGGAGCTTGAGGTGGCAAGAACCATCTTCCAAGGCTGGAGTTCCCAAAAACAGCCCAGCAGCAGGGGGGCACTGCCCACAGAGGGAACCCCAGGCTCGGTTAACATGAGGCTGTATCTGTGAGCACATCACCCCGAGCACAGCCCTGGGCACACAGCCCTGCTCAGAGGGTTTGTCACCAGCATGACACCTCACTATGCCCATGGCTGAGGCTGTCCTAGGGATGCTGCTGGGGGCAGAGGGTAGTGCTGCATCCCCATTCTTCTCAGGAAGTGTATGAGGGGAACTGTGGGGTACTCTTAACCCTGGGGGGGGCTCGAGGCAGAACTTGCTGTCCAGGTTTTATTGGCTGTATGTGAAAGCCAGACTATCTTCTTTGGGCCTCCTCTTGGGCTGCTACCTTGCATGGGGTTTTATTTTTAATAGCTAAAAATGTTTGGCTATGAATGTTTCTTGGCTTTTTGAAAACTAGGTGGCACGTTACCTGTGCACTCCAGGGAAGAGAACCACACACAGGGTGTTGTTCTGGAGACTTCTGTAGAGCTTTTTGATACGGTGGTCTAACTTCTTCACCTCCCTCCTGAGCTCCTGCTCCTGTGTAGCAGAATGTAAGCATTAGAACCCCAATTCAGCTGCTACAGCGCTGCAGCCATCACACTCCAAAGCATGGGGATAGCAGCTGACCTTGGGGCAGCACCAGGGACTGAATGGGTGAGGAGCACTGACTGCTGCTGGCAGGTGGAAGCGGGGTGTCTTGGCAGCGGGGAGACCCCCATCCCCATCTCAAATGACACCACAGCTTCCTCCAGTAACCACAATGGCAGCTGCAGCTACTGCTGTTCTTTCCTGCAGGGCTACAGAGCTGGTCACCATCCTCCACCACCCACAGCACCACAGGAGGAGACCCCCTCCTTATGCCAAGCTCTGCTCCCACATCTGCACAGCCTCCAACTCACCGAGGCCCAGAGCTGCTCCACTTGCTCACAGGTGAAGTTCCCCCCTTGCTTCCCTGGGCTGTGGTTCATTTGGCCAATCCACCTGCAGAGGTGACCTGAAGCGAGAGCGTTCCTGCTTCGGAGTTTGCTGCCCTTCACGCTCCATCCATTTAGCACTTCAAGGGCATCCACTGCACTCTGTGACTTCTGGAATCCTGAGACACAGAGAGAAGGGGAACAGGCTTTAGTGGTGATGTCACCACCCTGTGTGTTGGCACCTGTAGTGCAGGGTGAAAGGTGTGGAGCAGCAGGAAGCTGAGAAATCACTGCAGCAAGCAGATCCTCCTCCTCCTCCTCCAGGGAAGCATCAGGCTGCAGGAAGGCCAGGTAACTACAGGAGCACTCAGCTGCCTGGTCTCACCTTTCAGAGCTGATTTCTTGTCTGGGTGAAGCTGCACCACATCCAGCTCTCACTCTGCAGTACTGGAGCTCCAGTGAACTAGCCTGGAACTTATTCTATGTAAAGGGCATCTTTTTTTAAGCAGGGAGGGGTTTTTTCCCCCTTTTTTAATATTTAGCTGTAAACTGCTCCTGCAAACAATACCTGCTTTCACTGGATTATTTAAAATACCATCACTCTGAGCACAGACAAGTTCCAGTAGCTCTGGCCAGTCTGTGCAAAGTCCCAAGGGCTGTGGAGTGACCTCAGGAGAAGGAAACAAGCAGTCTGTATGTGAAGGCACTTACTGAGGAAACAGTATTTCCTGTGCTTGCCAGTCTGGAGATCCTTTGGCAGGAACAGCGTTTCCAGGTCTTTCAGCTCTCTGAATTCCTCTTGCAAGTCTGTCTCTGTTAATGACTTCTTCAGACCAGCCACATAAATCACACCCTGGTTCTCGACATCCAGCTCCAGCTGCTTTATCAGAACGTCGCAGTCCAGCGTTGCCGCGGTGACGGGTCTCTGAACCTGGGGTGGGTTCAGCGGGGACAAACATCAGCCCAAGCAGCTCCGTTCTCAGCTTCTCTGGTAGATCATTTGCTCCCACTACCCAAAGTTGAGAAGCTACTTCCATCCCCAACCCAACCTTGAACAAGATAAATAGGACTAATGAAAGTTAACTTTGTGGAACAGGCCAACAGCTCGTTTGCAATGCAGAAATATGACAACATTAAGGACCCAATACTTTGTATGTGGCATTTTAACACCCTCTTGTCTCTCTCTTAAAGCTCCAGAGGTCAGAAAGCTTTCTAACCCTTCTGCTGACAGGCAGAGAGGAAATAAAGAGGAGCAGACCCATGCTGCTCCTGTGCTCGAGGTTCCCCAGGCTGTAGCTGTTTACCTTAATGCAGGATCCTGCCACCTCAGCTCCGTTGAGGCTCTCCACAGCAAGCTGGGCAGCTTCCAGCACCTCATACTGGACACACACATAGGGCTTCAAACACAAGGGGAAGATACATCAGGCTTCTCAACAGCCTCACACATCAGCCTTCCCCTCCTGAAAGTCAGGTCTCCATAAAGTTGTCTTTTCTTTTAAAAATAGAGTATAAAAAGGTTGGGGGTGGTGGTGGTGATGCGTGTGTTTATTTATCATTCCATATATTGTAGCTGTTAAAAACAGCCTCGAATTAGCTTGTTAATTAAGAATAGCTCCCACCCCAGTCATTAAGGGCCTGTGTAATCACTTCTCTTGAGGGACAAAAGCACCTCAATGTTTTAAGTCCTCCAGTTTGTACAGCACAGTGAAGCCACACGAGCCATGTTCACTCCTGTCACCATGTGCAGCAGCCTCTGGATACCCTGAATTGTTGTAGCTGGTGACTGAACTGCCAGAAGCTGCCCCCACTCCCCCAACAGTGTAACTGGTGCTGCAGTGGCTCCAACCTCTCCTTGCAGAGACTACTGGGGCCTTCCCTGCCCGCCAGCAAGCCTGCTGCTCCGAGCACTCCTCACCTGCTGTGTTTCTGTTACCACTGTAACAGACTGGATTGGGCCACACCTCCCAAATTCTTTTTTCACAGACTTCAGGCAAAAGCTTTCTCCAAAAGGACCTGCATAAATTGTCAGCATGTCAGTCAGCTTGCTTCTCACCTGTAAGGACACAGATGAGAGAAGGAACTTCACAAAGCAAAGGAACTATAACTACTTGGTGCCTCCAGGTAAATAATTTCTCTTTCCCATCTCAGCAGTGACTATTGTAAAATAAAATAGTACCTTGTCACACAGCCCAGCTAGGAGGCGAGATGCAACGTACTGTGGACCCAGACTGAACTGAATGATGCTGAATGCAGACAGGGGAACATCTGCTAAGGCTCTCTGAAGGATCTGGAGGGAAAAGAAGTCAAGGCTCACAGGGGTACAAGACAGCTGTACTTCCAAGGAACAGATGGAACTTAATTCCCTACTTGAATTTTCATTATTGCCCAAGGAAGCCCTCAGGCAGAAATTCCCCCTCAGTGAGTCAGGAGAGGATGTAGAGGATCAAAGTGTATTTCCTAAACTTTGAAATGGGTTTAGGGAGCGGGTATTAACACTCCTGTGGACAGCACAGTCCTGCTGCTGAACACAGGCCTCATCTGCCCACCCCCAGAACACTTTGATCCTTGAGTAGATCGACCCACTCCAAGTCATTCACCTGTTTGTTTGCTGTCCTCAGGTTACTCTGACACAGGCCAGAAGAGTCGAGTTCCTGTCTGCCCAAAAGGAGGGGTTTCTGGCCCGTCACCTGCAAGCAGTCTAAAAAGCTAGCAGAGAGAAGCAAGCTGTGAATCACAGTGCTGAGCAACATGGTGAATTAAAAGCTTTCAAGTGCTTGTCAGAGAAAAATGACACAGCTCATTAAAAGACATCTGAAAGAATATTCTTGCCCTCCTCATCAAAAGAAACATAAAAATGCTTTGTGAAATTTAAGATGCAACTTCAGAGAGGTTTTTCAGTGCTATGCCACAACTACTCATGTCTCTCCAAAGATCCTGATGGCTTCTGAAAAACCTAACAAGCTGCTTTGGCTCTACTGAGGATTCAGATGAAGGAAAAACATGCACATTGGAGGATCTTATTACCATGTTTTGGCTAAGTGTGGAGGCTCGTTCCACTGTTGCTGAACCCTACATCCTTGAAGCTGTGACACAGCGTTGTTCTTGGAGAACTCAGCCAGCTTCTCAGTTGTCAGAAGCATCTCCAAGTTTAGTTCTGCAACCTTGGGGAAGGAAGGAAGAAGATTAGTAGTTGGCTTTCACCTCAGATAATTGTAGCTAACTGAAAAGCATGTGCTTTCTCTGAGTCACCTAGGCACACTCCCCAGCAGAGAAGACACACAGGCAGTCACTGCTTGCCTTATTATCCCCTGCTGTCATTTCCAAGCATGCAGCACTCACAGCATCAACCAGCAATCATCTCCAAAAAGCTGCTCTCCACACGCAAGCAGGAGCCTCACAAACCCAGCTGACTCATCACCACAACATACAAGGTCTCACTTCTTTTATCTGGAAAAATGACAGGCAGCCCTGTGAGCTGGCCATGTCTGAGCCCTCTTCACCAGCTGTGGCAATGCTGGTTCACACTGGAGTCTGAGTACTGAAACACTCATGCTCCAGGTTATTATCAGGAACAGTGTGGCCAGCAGGAGCAGGGAGGTGATAATCCCCCTGTATTCAGCACTGGTGAGGCCTCACCTCGAGTATTGTGTTCAGTTTTGGGCCTCACTTCAAGAAGGACATTGAGGT